>JAZKJV010004896.1:0-251827 GCA_037367405.1 Ottelia alismoides | reverse complement strand
TACCTCCTTGAATACTCTATTCATGAGATCCATGAAAGTTGTTGGGGTATTTATCAGTCCAAAAGGAAATAACCTAAGAATTCATAATGTCCATATCTAGTTCGAAGGCTGTCTTGGGGATATCTGCATCTTTTATCTTCAACTGATGATATTCCAGATCTTAAGTCAATCTTGGAATACACAGTCACACCCTGTAACTGGTCAAAGAGATCATCTATCCTTGGCAGAGGATACTTCTTCTTTACGGTCCTTCTTGTTTAGTTGTCTATAGTCAATGCACAACCGCATTGACTTCATCTTTTTTCCTTACAAATAAGACATGTGCTCCCCATGGTGAAGTACTAGGACGGACGAATCCTTTATCTAATAGTTCTTGCAACTTTGCCTTTAACTCTCATAACTCAGCTGGTGCCATCCTATATGGAGGGATAGAGATAGGTTGAGTATCAGAAATAAGAGAGATTTCAAATTCAATCTCTCGCTCAGGTGGGAATCCAGGTAGTTCCTCTGGAAATACATCAGGAAACTCGCACACTATAAGCACATCTTCTATCATTCTTTCTGACCCTGATGTAGTGGATACATAAGCTAAATAGCCTTGGCACCCTTGTTCTAACAGTTGTTGAGCCTTTAAAGTAGATATGTACTTGACATCATCACTGGATGTCTTTCTAATAAATTGAAACTCTATCGAGTTAGGAATGTGAAAAGTTACTGTCTTCTGTAAACAATCAAGGCATGCATGATGCCGTTCTAGCCAATCCATCCCAAGAATGAGATCAAAATAATTCATTTTTCAATAAGTAATAAAGAAGCTAGGTAAATGATGTCCTACAATCTACATCATGTAGTCATCTAATATCTTTTGGATTATGAGTACTTTACCTCCTTTTACTTTAATCAAATAATTGTTTTGTACTTCTATCAAAATCTTATATTTATGGTAGGATTCAAGTTTTTTTTGCCTAAGGAGGCCTCCTACATGGCTCCTCCGATATGAGTAGGGGTCTACTCCATTGAGTTACGTACTAGATTCTTCGTAGGAAGAATTAACATAACCCTTAGCTCTAACATTCATGGGTCTGGATGACTTTGATCTCTCATTGCTGCATTGAGTCTCTACTCTAATCCATGCTACCTTTCCTCCATCTCGTAGAGCCTTATCATTATAGCCTCTAATTGTCTAGGACACGTCTTGGGCTGTCAAGATACTGGGATAAGTCAAGGTCAAAGGTCAGATGCCTATATGTCTTAGCATGATGTACATAAGGGACAATGGCTTGTGAATAGTACTGCAGTCAGTTATTAAGATCCAAATGATCTTAATACAACCTTAGTTTTCTGAATACAGCTCATAGTTGTTAATTACTAAATAAATACTAGAGTAACCAAGCTCTGATACCAATCTATCGCGATCCCAATTCCGGGCCGTCGGATCCTCCCATAATCGGATCTGGTTACTCAGCAATAATTTTATTCAACAATCACAACTAACATCCAGAAACAGACTCAAAATTAAGTATATCCAGAAGAAAGTATTTCAACACTTTTCCATTCACAAAATGAAGTTCAGATGATACATTGTCCCACTATAACCATTTACATGTACATAAGCTTGAAAGGAAAATATATAACAGATTACTAACTACCTTACAAAGTAAAAGCTATCGTTGCTGACTGAATGTCTACTAAGGTCCTTGCGTTGGCTCACCGATACCTGTTGGGTTTTCCATAACTCATGAGATAAAATTAGCGAATGCTAAATAACGAAGAAGGGAAAAAACAGAAAATGGGTAATTTTTCAAAACTGTTATCACAAAAAGTTTCATTTCTTCTCATTAATTTAAGTCTTATTCCTTTCTATTCCATGTCAGGGATTATATTACAGGGAATTACCTCACCATTATAAGGACTCCGAAGCTATGGACACTTCGGGATTGGAGATTGCATTGATCTTGGTAAGCTTATGCCGCTGCACGTCGCCTCAACCAATCCTCTAATACTACCCTGACAATTTTCTTTTATTTTATTAAACAGGTCTCAAACCCTCAGTCTGAAAAACAAATGAGCAACACCGTCCTCGAGGACTCGGTTGCTTAAAACCTCAGGCTAACATTTAATCAAATAACCTAGCGGCTTTAAATACATATTATCGTGACCCAGATGCTATTGAACCACCCGTGCCACCACATGGAACAGCCACATCTTCCGTCGTTCAACCCAAAGATAGTGGCTCCCAGTACCACACGTTGCAACACCTTCATTTCCGTGCGCACTATCATAACAGGGCAACCGTCTACCATCTAGGTAGGGAAATGCCAATACGGGTTCCTTCCGACAAACATACAAGTTGCATGCCCGACCTGTAGTTCTACTCCCAGTCATCCTTAAAGTAACACACGATCCTTTTCAGGGATCCAACTCAAACCACATCATTTCCCATGATGTAATTCTTTTCGTTAAGTCTTCGATTTGCATAATCTGCAATAATTAGTATAGAATCACATATATATTATTCATATGCATATATACTCGTATTTATGCCTATTTTAACTCCTAAACCCTAACTTTCAAAGCCACCACATCGATTTGATGCTTAAACCTTATTTTAGTGGAAATCACCGAGCAATTGTTAGACCTTATCAAAATAGCCAAAATTAGGGTTCTTTATAGCACATAACATAAAATCAAGAATTTCAATTATCTCGTTTGAAAACCCAACAACAAAAGGAAGGATTTCGTTACCTAATCGAGCTCTCTCTCGTGTATGCAAGGCTTTATCGTGTTTTGTTTTAGAAAGGATGTTTTAAGGCTCCTGAAAAGATTGAATTTCATTTTCGTATCAAAAATGCAAAAAACGTGTCAAGAACGTGAAGAACCAACGAAGAACACGAAGAACGCGAAGAACACAAAAGAACGCCAAGAACCATATTTCCTCTTGAAATTTTAGCAGAGCTTCCCCCTTATACGGGGTGATATTTCTAGGAAAATTTCGGCAGAGTTTCCCCTTATATCGGGACATATTTCTCAGAAAATTTCGGCAGAATTTCCCCTTATATCGGGACATATTTCAAAATAAAAACAAAAAGAGACGAAAAGAGAACGCGAAGAACCAACGAAGAACACGAAGAATGCGAAGAACACAAAGAACGCCAAGAACATATTTCCTCTTGAAATTTCAGCAAAGCTTCCCCTTATACGGGTGATATTTCTAGGAAAATTTCGGCAGAGTTTCCCCTTGTATCCGGGACATATTTCTCGGAAAATTTCGGCAAAGTTTCCCCTTGTATCGGACCATATTTCTCGGAAATTTCGGCAGAGTTTCCCTTATAAAATCAATCGTGAGGAAAAAACAGTAAAACTGAAAGAATATACTCAAACAAAAAGAGATGAAGAATCGGTAGATACCACGCATCTTAGGTGAGTAAATGTGTGACGAATCACAGGGTTCACTGACGTGCATAGCCGCCCGCACATAAGTAGGATATTACACAGATTTCTCCATCAAAATAACTGTAAAAGCATAATTGAAAGAATAGAAACATAAGCAATGGAGAATCGGTAGACACCATACATCTTAGATGAGTGAATGTGTGACGAATCACAGGGTTCACTGACGTGCATAGCCCCCGCACCTAAGTAGGGTATTACACAAATTTCTCCTCGAACCACAACAGAAAATGAATCGGAAAGAAAGATGAATCAAGAAGAAAGCTTGGAAGAAAAGAGGATGAATTGAAATCCTAGCTTACAAAACAAACTAAGAGATGATCATACCTTTCTCCTCCTCGTTCTCCCGGCAGCACTTCTCTAGCGCTCCTCCCTCGCCTCCCACTCCTCCTCCCGACCTCTCGACCCTAGCCCTTGGGGTGGTGGTAGTGGAAATCGTAGAGAATGAATGGGTGGGGGGTCTATTTATAGGCTTCAGAAAATCACTAACCCTGGTTAGAGAAAACCATGGTTTAAACCTCAACCATGGTTTAGGCGGCCCATGGTTTTGGCCCATGGTTTTGGCCAAAACCTATCCCAACTTGGGCTTAAGTTAGAACATTCCAGATGATTTCTAGATTTGCTAATGACGCGTAATTAACACTAATCGTGATTAACTTTTACTAATCACGATTTAACTTTCGCGGTTTACGCTTTATCTTTTGCTAACTATTGATTAGTGTTGCTAATGATCATTAGAGGTTTTCAATCCATCATTAGTTTCTTTAATAACTCTTAATAGTCTTAATGGCAGTCATTACAGGTTAATGAATTCTTAACCCTACTATTCTCTTTCTTTCGAAAATCATAACAAATCGAAATGAAGTCTGATTCATACGAAACAAACTCCGTTGGTTTTCTCTTGACGAGCCGGATCTTATTATATAGGATCCAAGATATGCAAAGATCAATGCTTTACATATCCCGTTTGCTTTAAATGCCTCCGTCTTGGGCCTAAAAAGTGTCATTGCCCTTTTAAAACCTTTTGCTTCTCCTACCACCAAGAGGGACATACTTCATCCGGCTGCTTATACCACTCCCCCCTCAAAAATGTCAAACCCTAATTAGACACAACCACTACTAAAAAGGAAAACGAAATTCCTCAACACCCATAGTGCTTCAAAAATATGTCCCTAAGGTTGTCAGCACATCGCAACCTTCGAGGGAACGCCACCCATCCCCTCTCTCCTCCAGAGTGGTCATGAGCATCTCATTCCACTGGCGAATGAAGATTTGCATCGAGTCCACTAAAGCAAAATGCCAACTCCTACATTGTATTATTATCGAGTTCTCAAAGGACATTCCATATCTCAAGTGGGCGAACAAATCCCTTATCGATGAAGTATCAATATAGACTTTCAGATTATTCTGGAAGGTATCAAAGCATCATATCACCACAGGTCTCCTCCGAACAAAAACACAAGAATATTGTCGGTACATCGCGCTCTTCCATTGACGAGGTGACCATCTAGTTGTATATATGGTTCCCATCCTTGGCTCTAAGCGAATCGAAGAAACATCAGCCTATTGGATAGAAGTTATGGCCTACCTCTTCATCACAGATACCCATACATCTTAAACAACCTAGTAAAGACCTTTGGAAAACTCACCCCATCGAGCTCTGTCCTCTCAGGAAGGAATGTGATGACACGGTAGGGGTTTGATTACTCGTTGATATCGTAAAAATCGAGGCGATCCCCAAAGGGTTCGAGGTTACAACCACTAACAAAGTATTCAAAGCAACGTTCCATACCTTAAAGCATAGAAGAGAAGTAGCATTCATTCACTACGACACGCCCTCTTCGGAAAACACCAGTGCCCATTTCGTGCCCCACATCTCCATGCAACTGGAACCGCGATAAAATCTACCCTCACCTATAGTCAAGCTAACCCCAGGAATTCGATCTATGCCCCGACTCAGCCTGGCCTAAAGCAACAATTGATCTCCTCCCCTTCCCAATACATCAAGGCTCTTTTGAGGAGGTAGGTATCCGTTTCTCGAAAACCTCGACAGAGAATCGGCTGAAAACACGATATTGTGGCTTAAGGTGATGGGAGCGCATCTGGATGATAATATCATAAAGAAGGTGGCATGACACCCCTCCAAACAGGCAAAAGAGAAGATGACAACCATCATGGGATCTCAAATTCAGGAGATTCCAGTAATACCAGAGGCTACCAAATATATCCAATCTAAGCCATCCTTAGAAATTACAACAAACAGGAAAAGCCAGGACACACCCTCCTCCTCCAAACGGTAAGCCTCCCCGCCGAACTGGGTATGTCCACTTCTTTTTATTGTGATTTCTCAAAGCAGATCTTAAATTTCTTAATCTTTGAGAAAAAAATCCCCCTAGGTATTCAAAAATCTCATCTTTCAACGACTAAACTAGCGAGCGAACTCATGAGCTCGAGCCTAGTTCTTTCATTTATTGATTCCCCAAACAAAAACTTCTTCATCGACAACATCTGGGGACCCAAAAGATTGTGAGGCTCAATCCTAAGTAACTCATAACACCCATCTACAAATCCTAACATGGATATCAACCTCTTGTCATGCAACATCCATAGATTTGGCGGTCGATGGAAAAAGAATCGCCTACATGACATCATCTGTCGCAACTCTATAAACCTAGTGTCTCTTCAAGAAAGTAAAGCCTGAAATACCTCCATGATGGATCACTTCACCTCCCTGGACAACTTTCGCTAGCACACGAATATCGAGTGCTCTTCCTAGGTATTCGCCTAGGATGGGATTCATACCTCTTCTCTCTTATCACAGCAACAAACTTCAAGTTTTATACATTATTGACTCTGAAATCTCTTCAAAATGGTGAGACCCTACATCTTACATATTACGGTCAGAAACACACTGTGATAAACAAAGATTCCTAGACTACCTAGTCAATACAGCCCTCCCCAATAGAAAAATAATTTTGGCAGGTGACTTTAACCTTTTTCCGCTTTCAATCAAAATCCTCATCTACTTTTCACCCATCGCTTTAAAGATTTGTGTATATAATCCGAGCTTACTGATTTAAAAGACCCATCATCGGGCTTTACTTGAATAGACCCCAAAAAAACACTCGGCAATCTTAGACAGAATTCTTGTCTCAACACAGCTATTTGAATCAATTCCCCTAGACAAAACCAAATTATTACCTAAAACCCTTCTCATACCATAAACCCCTGATAATGACTTTATCAACCCTCAAACCAACATGTCCCTCCTTTAAAATGGAATCTTTCTGGTTTAACAAACTGCCTTCCCTCAAATGGTCGATTTCTCTTGGAATAAACCATGTTCAAGGCTTCAACCCCTTTCACACATGGGCTCTCAAAATAAAAAGACTTAGATTTGATATAATAAACTATAAAATGCAAACCTCACCCCTTCCATGTCTCAAAAGATAAACTTGTACAACAAGTCACCTCCTTAGAATCATCCTTAACCCTACCAAACCCCAATCCTAGTGCTCCAAAAAACTAATTCCTCCTCCATAAATAACTAGAATCCCTTCATGAAAAGGATTTCTGGAGACTTAACCATCGAGAAAGGTTCACTAGCTTCGAGAAGGGAATCGAAACATTAAACTACTTCAAACCGTTGCTTCAAAGAGGAGAAGCAGAAACTATATCTTGACACTAAAGGATAATCATGAGAGGATGCATGCATTGCCTGCTACAATATCGAAGATTGTTATATCATACTCCCAAAAACTTTACTCGAGGGATGGGGTCGCACCATGGACGCCCTTCGGGATAGAAAACCTAATACAAGGTAACTTAGAGGACCCAGAGAAAATAATAGAACCCTTATCCAAGATCAAAACTTTAGCGGTAATTAAAAACCTAAAAATCCTAATGGCCCCTAGATTGGATGGAATAATTCTCAAGTTTTTCAAACAATTTTGGACAATCATTAAAGATGAAATCGTGAACCTAATCAATCACATATTCTCCCCCTTATTCAACCCCCGTGACCTAAAGTTCATCAACAACTCAGTAGTGACCTTAATCTAGAAAAAGGGCGACCCCAAAACATTTCAATCTACTGACCCATTGATTTTTTGTGGATTTCCCTACGTTAATTTGCATGAATTATCATTTCAAATATAAATTTTTCGTTCATTATAGGTGGTAATCTGAATCAATCAAGAAATAATCACTTAGAAATTTAATTCAACTAATTCGAGTGATTGTATGTTTATTTTACTTGAGCAAGTCCCAGGTCTAACTCAAGGAGGCAAAGGAACAACTTAGGATTATGTCTATTAAATTTCATGTGTGGTTTTCGAGGAAGGATATTTTTGGTATTTTTATTGTAATTTTTGGATCAAATGAGAATGCGATCGATTTTGAGGACTAGAAAAATTGATATTTATCAAATGATGTCCAAAATTTATGAAACTTGGTTGAGATGTTGATAATGATGAAATAAATACACTATACTTTTTTGGAAATTTTGGATGCTAGATGAATAAAAAATAAATTTATGAATGTGAATAGTGTGATTTTCAATAATTAATTATAATAAATATTAAATCTATTAATTTTTAGGAGATAAAATTATCTAAGATATATCACTAGGTGATTTATCTCAGAGAAATCCTAAACCCTCAAATGTTGCATTTAATACCTATTAAAAACTAACTAATGAAATACACAAAATGATTTTTATAGAATAAAATATGCATAAAAATATGATTCTTTTGGGGATGATGTAAAACACAATTTATTCTAGGATGTGTGATATTTTTGGTAATTGTTGGAGTAATGGTTAATAAGATATGAATTTCTAAGCTCATAATGGGAAAAATATACAAAATTCCATAATAATAAATATTATTAAATAACCACGGATGATAAAAATATGAAGCCAATGCCACAATGTTAATTCTAAAACAAGGTGCTATTTTTTGGAATAATAAAATGATGCAAAATAGAGGCTTAAAATAACAAAGGAACATATGGTTTTATTTGCAAATTACAATGAAAAAATAAATAGAAAATGCAATAGAGTGGGCCTAAGGAGAAATTACCAGTCCCTAGAGGGGAATTTGTGCAAAGTTTCCACGGTTACATGCTCCTCACATGACCCATGGATAGCTGGACTTCGATGCAAACATGCACTTCTGGAGGGGCATCATGAAGGATATGGTAAAATCCTCAAGCGCATCACGGAAGCGTGAGCGTCATATCGAATACGACGAGGAACGACTAGTGATACTAGTTGTTCTATGCAGCGGAAATTAAATTTTTCATGTGACGAAACCACATGATCCAAGAGCACTTCTCTAATCGTTTCATTTAAACCACAAACAAGTAATAGGATTACCTCTTGAAGCGTGGTTGCGATCGAGTCTCTAAACGAAGAGACCTCCTGTCTCAAGTCCGATCCGACGGAGGAGATGCTTGCGAGCGCGGGGATGAATCGCGTGCTTCTCGCAATCTATGTTGATGATCCAAGCGGCATATCTCCTGATCTTGACACACGAGATACAACATCTTCTTCACGAGCAAGGTGCACCGAAGGAGATGGAGATCCACGAGCAAACGATCGGGCAGCATAACGACGATGTTGCGACGATAGAGAACTTCTCTAGGGCATCCATGGTGGATGGCCATGAGAGAAGAAGAGAGAGTAGGCGTGTAGAGAGAAAGAGAGAGAGAAAGAGACTTATGTTCTCTTGTGTGTAGAGAAGAGCAAAGGGGTGCCCTTCTATTTATAATATTTTGGGATCCATGGATCTCAATCCATGGACAACACAAATCCAATGGCTCTCATTGATTGTGTTTCTTTTAATGGACAAGATTTGTGTTGGTAAAACCAACAACAATTAATTTAATTGAGATTAAATATATATTGATAAATCAACATAATTCAATCCTTAAATTAAATCAACTAACATTGGAGATAATGGAAAGGAGAATCTCTCCTTCCATATAGGAGGGGTGGACGACCACCCTTTCCTTGTAGGAATTGGTGGCCGTCCCTTCTCCTAATAGGAAGGGGAGATTCTAATGCAATCTCCAAGATTGCATATATCTCCAATATTTACAACAACAATTGTTGTAAATTATTATATAAAATAATTCATAATTATTTTATAAATATTGCAATCTTGCCACTGGAAAATTTGTGAATCATATTCACAACCCAAAATAAAATGTAAATTACATATTCAATTTAATGTCCAATGTAAATCCAATTCACATCATTATAGGTGGTAATCGGAATCAATCAAGAAATAATCACTTAGAAATTTAATTCAACTAATTCGAGTGTTTTTATGTTTATTTTACTTGAGCAAGTCCCAAGGTCTAACTCAAGGAGGCAAAGGAACAAATTAGGATTATGTCTATCGAATTTCATGTGCGGTTTTCGAGGAAGGATATTTTTGGTATTTTTATTGTAATTTTTGGTTCAAATGAGAATGCGATCGATTTTGAGGACTTGAAAAATTGATATTTATCAAATGATGTCCAAAATTTATGAAACTTAGCCGAGATGTTGATAATGATGAAATAAATACACTATACGTTTTTGGAATTTTTGGATTCTAGATGAATAAAAAATGAATTTATGAATGTGAATATTTTGATTTTCAATAATTAATTATAATAAATATTAAATCTATTATTTTTAGGAGTTAAAATTATCTAAGATATATCACTAGGTGATTTATCTCAGAGAAATCCTAAACCCTAAAATGTTGCATTTAATACCTATTAAAAACTAACTAATGAAATACACAAAATGATTTTTATAGAATAAAATATGCATAAAAATATGATTTTTTTGGGGATGATGTAAAACACAATTTATTCTAGGATGTATGAATTTTTGGTAATTGTTGGAGTAATGGTTAATCAAATATAAAATTTTAAGCTCAGAATGGGCAAAATATACAAAATTCCATAATAATAAATATTATTAAATAACCACAGATGATAAAAATATGAAGCCAATGTCACAATGTTAATTCTAGAACAAGGTGTTATTTTTTGGAATAATAAAATGATGCAAAATAGAGGCTTAAAATAACAAAGGAACAGATGGTTCTGCTTGCAAATTACAATAAAAAAATAAAATAAAAAATGTAATAGAGTGGGCCTAGGGAGAAATTACCAGTCCCTAGAGGGGAGTTTGTGCAAAGTTTCCACGGTTACATGCTCCTCACGTGACCCATGGATAGCTGGACTTCGATGCAAACATGCACTTCTGGAGGGGCATCCTGAAGGATATGGAAAAATCCTCAAGCGCATCACGGAAGCGTGAGCGTCGTATCGAATACGACGAGGAACGACTAGTCATACTAGTTGTTCTATGCAGCAGAAATTAAAAATTTTCATGTGACGAAACAACATGATCCAAGAGCACTTCTCAAATCGTTTCATTTAAACCACAAACAAGTAATAGGATTACCTCTTGAAGCGTGGTTGCGATCGAGTCTCTAAACGAAGAGACCTCCTGTCTCAAGTCCGATCCGACGGAGGAGATGCTTGCGAGCACAGGGATGAATCGCGTGCTTCTCGCAATCTATGTTGATGATCCAAGCGACAGATCTCCTGATCTCGACACACGAGATACAACATCTTCTTCACGAGCGAGGTGCACCGAAGGAGATGGAGATCCATGAGCAAACGATCGGGCAGCATAACGACGATGCTGCGATGATAGAGAACTTCTCTAGGGCATCCATGGTGGATGGCCATGAGAGAAGAAGAGAGAGTAGGCGTGTAGAGAGAAAGAGAGAGAGAGAGAGAGAGAGAGAGAGAGAGAGAAAGAGACTTATGTTCTCTTGTGTGTAGAGAAGAGAAAAGGGGTGCCCTTCTATTTATAATATTTTGGGATCCATGGATCTCAATCCATGGACAACACAAATCCAATGGCTCTCATTGATTGTGTTTCTTTTAATGGCCAAGATTTGTGTTGGTAAAACCAACAACAATTAATTTAATTGAGATTAAATATATATTGATAAATCAACATAATTCAATCCTTAAATTAAATCAACTAACATTGGAGATAATGGAAAGGAGAATCTCTCCTTCCATATAGGAGAGGTGGACGACCACCCTTTCCTTGTAGGAATTGGTGGCCGTCCCTTCTCCTAATAGGAAGGGGAGATTCCAATGCAATCTCCAAGATAGCATATATCTCCAATATTTACAACAACAATTGTTGTAAATTATTCTATAAAATAATTCATAATTATTTTGTGAATATTGCAATCTTGCTATCGGAAAATTTGTGAATCATATTCACAACCCAAAATAAAATGTAAATTACATTTTCAATTTAATGTCCAATGTAAATCCAATTCACATCAACATTTAATTAACAAATTTAAATTACAAATAGCTCTCTCTTATATATTATAAATCACATTTATAATATATATGATTAATATGGATAGTACTATCCACATTATTCATATCCATGATAATTAAATCACATTTAATCATCTTGGATCTCTATTCTCATGTTCCCAAATAATATGAATCACATTCATATTATTCACATCTTTGATAATCAAATCACATTTGATTATCTTAGATAACTCTCCATATAATATGAATCAAATTCATATTATCATGATAATTAAATCACATTTAATTATCCATTTTCTCAATGCTCGGATACATATATCAACGATAGAATTATCCATGAACTCTTTCAAGGATAATGCGCTTTCTCCGCGAATACTTGGAGATAAGGGCAGTGTGATTGTATTGTTCAATGTATAGTGACTTGGATATTGAGATCACATCTCAAATCGAGATCTCGGGCCTCCCATAGATGCTTGATTAAATCAAGACCGCAAATCTAATCTTCCCATTGCATCTGAATGACATTCAGATCAATGTTCAACATTTGGACTAAGATTAGATTACTTCTCTACTGAGAGGAGTCACTAAAATCCAAACCCGTTTCATCACTCCCTAGGAATGGAAGCGTCATGGCTATACAACCATTTAAGATCACATCACCCTCAAGTATTCCCAATACCTGTACATCCTGCATACTGGAAGACTCAGAATAAACCCGAAGTATAAGATCAATTTTACACTATCTACTTCAGGGATTTATCATTAAGTTTCTCCTTCGATCATTGGGAGTTGGTATCGATCATATACTTTCCAAAAGCATATATCATACCCAGGTGTTGATCATATAATTTCCAAAAGTATATATCAAACCTACAAATTCAGTCAAGCTTCCAAAGCGAGATGACCGTGCACGGAATTTGATCTTCCCAACATCTCATGAGTGAGCTCATGTCTTCCGATTCAGTAATGAACACGTATGATCCCTTTGAGAGATCGTATTACTCATATGGCCTTATATGCACACCAGCGCGCCGGTATATAGACCTTGATTAGGTCATCAACCTATTGGTTTGTCAAATGTACATACTCAGACATATAGTAACACATCTGTCTCCGGTCAGAGGATGCGTGCCTATATCATGACCGCATACGATATAGGACTTTGGTTATCTCGATCTCGTTAAGTCAACTCTTTGACCTAACTCATCGGACACCTCTGAATCTCTATTCCTATGCAGAGGACCTGCATCAAGAGGTCAGTCAGATATCAGCCTAACTGAGAAAGGATTGCCATCTCCTACTTAGGCCGGAGATCATCTCTTAACAATCATTTGACGGTGCTCGATGAGTCCTCAATCTAACTCTTTAGATATTCATCCAAGCACCAGCCTCTATGATACAATACTTGAATCAACAGTTGTATCATCATCAAGATGTCCATGGTACATAACCCTAATTGTACTAAGGGACCTATTATGAAAATTATGTATTCTTCATTTTAGATCAGGGAATGATATTCACAATAACATTTATTGCATAATGGCTCGCCGTGGGCTCGCATGTCCAACACATCCTTGCAATTTCCTCAAGCGGTCACCTACAAAGCATGTGACCCTTGAAGTGGCGGGGGTGGATGGGAATGAGGAATAGCTCCAAGGGTTCCTTTACAAATCGTCCCCTCCCATACGTGTGCAACACGTGGGAGGTGCTCGGGATTCGAGCCCCAATGATGGCGAAGGAGGAGCTGGTAGAGTGCGAAGGAGGCTCAACAAGGCTCTGGGCGGCTAAGGGGATGGAGGAGGCTTGATGAGGATGACTCTTAGCTCCAGCTAGGAGTCGGCGGTGATGATGGAGGTGAGGATGCTCCGGCTGTCAAGGAAGCGAGAACAGGCCTCGTTGCTGGATGTCGATGCATGAAGCTCCAAGTGTTGGCTGAGCATCGCAGGTGTTCTTGGATGCAAGGGGAGATGAAGAGGATGGATCTCTGGCATGAGAGACAACTGGGAGTCGATGAAGTGCGGGGCTTTTACCGCTGAAGCCTGGTGGTGTCGTGGAGGCGCTGGCAGAGGAGGTGGATGATGTCGTTGAAGGATGCGATGTAGATGCTGGTCGAAGGCAGTGAAGATGATGGAATTGAAGTGAGGCAGAGTAGGGGCTCGACGGTGGATATGTGGAGGATAAGGTGGAATTTGGTGTCGAAGCTCGATGGCATAGAAGAGCCGGAGCACAGCTCCACGACCGATGATGGCCGGAGCGAAGGCATGCACAGAGGTTACACATAGCACCAAGTTCAACAGGCCTCAGATCTCGCCAATGAATAAGTTGGAGAAGGCGACTCTGTCACCGTCATCTTCTCATAGATAAAGGATTATCCGTGGTTGAAATGAGAAGGGGCGGCGACGGTGTTTAAATATAGGGAGAGAGGGAGTCGACGAGGTTCTGATTGCAGTGGCGATGGCCGATTAGGAAGGGGGCACAGATTAGGAACTGACGATTGATAGAGTGGTCAGCAAAAGATGGAAGGAAATTGGGGATTCAATGGCGGGGATGCAGTTGGATTGGGAGATCTGATGATTGATTGAAGGTGGCAAGAATCGCGGAGGCGGCGGCTGCCCGATCTGGAAAAGGTGGTCGGTCGACCATAGATGGAAAGCGCGGAGGAGAAGCTGAGAGGCGGTTCCGTTGGGTAGGCAGTGCTGACCGATAGGAAAAGTGGAGACATGGACGAAGGGAGGAGAAGGGCTATCGGCCGTCTGATCGGCTTATATCAGACGGTTGATAACGTGACACATGGTAGCTCCAGGAGCTGCCACGTGTCACTCCCACAAAAATAAAGAAACGGAAGATAAATAGAAAAAAATAGCAAACGGCCTCGGATCGAAAAAATTTCTTCACGAAAGTTGCTAGTTTCTATAAGATCTACAACTTTCATAACCAAAACCAAAATAGGTCATTTGTGTAAATCGGGTTTTTTGGGGTACTCTATGTAACACCTTGATTTTTGGGTTTTCTAATTTTTTGTCATTTTTTAATAAGATAAAAATCGGTAAAAATTATAATAAAATTAAGGATAAATATTTACACATTAATTTAATTTGTTTGTATTTTTATTAATTAAGAAATGGAGAAATAAAATAAAATACGAAAATGATAGCTTTTGTACAAACTATTAGTGAATACCTAGACTCAATTAGTTTCTTTGATTTCGGTCTTATTTTGATTTGGATTTTTATGAATTTTAATAAATCTTTCGTCAAAGAAAATAAATGAAAAAGAAATAAAATAAAATGAGTTAATTATTTATATAAAATAATGGGTCAATCGGTAAAATACAAAATGTACAAAAGATGCCCAAAACCCAACTTTCACATATGAGCTCCGATTCACTTGAACTTGATCTTGAAGGTAATTGAATGTACACAAGTTAAAAAAGTGAGTAGGATAAAATCAGACATTGTATAAGGAAGATATCATTGTTTTAGACCAGAAATCCTGAAATTATGGTTTGAGTTTCTAGTCCACTTATTTATGTTAGTGATTTTTTTGTATTTTTTATTTAATCTTGTTATTAATATGTACACAGTGGAAGTGGTTTCAATTCATTAGTAGGTAGCATGAATTAGTTAAAAATCAGGGAAGTTATCTTATTTTATAGGTCAAATGGGTCGGAATTCTTGGCTTCTTATTCTATGCAGTTATTAGTGATAAAATGTAATTATTATTTATACATGCATGAATGCTAATTATGCAGAATAATGGATAAAATGCATGATTTGAGCTTAATTAGTCATTTTTAGAGTGATGAATCTGAGATTCATCGCCCATCAGCCTTATAAACCTTCCCTTAAGAATAATCTCAAAAATTCTGGCCAACAGATGAGCTCCCAAAATTAAACAAGCTTATATCACCCTCCCAATGTGATTTCCTCTAAAGTAGAGGAGCTTCTGATGCCTTTGTTATCACTTCGGAAATCCTGGCCCACAAACACCAGACCTAAACCAAATCACTCATCCATAAAATACACCTTCATAAAGCTTTTGACTCCCTAAACCAGAACACCTTGATCTCCGCACTCAAATACACCGACTACATAGACATTTTCATCAACTGGATCAAAGCATTCCTACAAAGCATGACTATCTCTATAAAAATAAACAACAACACATCTGGTTTCTTCAAACCCTCGAGGGGGGTTTGTCAAGGCGACCTCCTATTCCCTCTACCCTTTATAAATACTCTAAATATACTTGATAGTATGCTCCAAAACTTGGCAAAACCAAATCTGACGAAGCATTTCAAATCCTCGGAGAGGACATCTCTATTACTAACATCCTCTTCGTTAATGATATTCTCGTATTCTTAAAATACAACCCGCAAGCCCTGAAGTGTAAGAAATTTACACTTAATCTGTTCTTTGATATCATAAGTATGTTGTAAATGATGGAAAATCTTCCACTCATGCCATTAACCTCACGACTCAAGAAATTGAGATAGCTTGCAACATCCTGAACTGGTCACCCCTCTCCTTCCCTATAAACTACTTAGGAATCCCACTCACCCCTTTCCCTCTTACTGGAGCCGAGTGGCTCCCCATCATTGGGATATTTGAAAATAAACTATTGGGTTGGAAGTCCCGTATGCTCTACTTCCTTCTCAACTCTTCTCTTACTTCTCAAATCCACCATATGATGGACTCCAAGAAAATACCTATCCATATCCTATCAATAACTGATACAAATCCGGAAAACTTTCCTTTGGCAGTGATTCTCAAACTCCAACATAGACATCAGATAAAATGGGGGTCTATATGCCATCCTAAATCAAATGACCGTGGAGTATTCTGAACCTAGATACCTTCAATTGTGCGATGTTGATGAAATCTTGGCTTCTTACATGAAAAACCCCAGCCACCTATTCGCCAAAATCATTAGGGGTCGTATACATAAATAGAAACCTATGCTAATCCTTGAATAAGATGCTAAGAGGACTCCCTCTATTGTCGTTCAATTAAGAAGGGTTCTCAAGGCCTACAAAATCTCGCTTCCAAAATGCTGAGTGATGAAAAAACCCTCCCTCCTCTGGACTGACAAACTCAACGGTGGACCCTTGCTGGCATCCTAATATCGGAATCTCTTGGCTCTGGCTAGAAATAAGAATAGCTTAGTTGAAAAAGCCCTTTCCGCTATCAATGCTAAACGAAACTGGCTGAAAGCACTAGTAAACCAAGCTCCTAATTCAAACACACAAAGTTTTATAGATTCTATCAGTGCATTTTGATTGATACAATCCACGCTCGACATAATCACCATCACTCAAAATACACCAAAAAGAAGATTGACCAACCACCTATATTATATCCTAACTTATGGGTGTCTTAGCCCAAAACTCGCCCCTAATTTCTAGAGGAGTCTATTCCATCCCCGAGTATCCATATTCCTATGGATGTTTTGGCATAAAAATTAAGAATCCAAGACCGGTCTCTATTACCAAATATACCCTCAGTATCTGCTTGCTTGCTTTGCCTCTCTACAGAAGAAACCTTCAATCACCTTCTTATTTAATGCATATTCTCACGTTTCCTCTTCAACTTTTAAATCTTCCTTTCTTCAGTGGTGATTTTGAAAAAAAAAATTCAAACACTTACAATTACCACCATCCTCAACCATGTGGCAGATCTCAACAGCCAAGGCCTCACTCAGTTTGGTGGTTGATTTGGAAGGAGATATGTGCGAGATTCTTCCAGAGTACCTTCCTCCGCATACTGCTCTCGCAAAAGAGGCCGCCGTTATCATGACCTCCCAAAGATCCGCACTGTCATAATTAAGGTTTTCTTCAATTTTCAATTTTTTTTTCTAACTCCTTGAGAACCCCACTTACTACGTTCTAGGCAACAAAGCACGAGCACCATGAAACCGAAGCCCCGCACAAGGAAGCAAAAAGCAACCAGACATCAGCTTTTATGATCCAACATGTTTGACGTACCTCTGCCAACCATCCATGCCCGAGTCAGCCCCCTGATGAATCTCCATTTCATCACATTTATTCTATCATTTTGACCTTAGAAACCCTATCTAATGCATGTAAATAACATTATTTTGTACAAATTAACATTCATTAGTATATAAAATATTGTTTTTAATGTAAAAATTATAAAATAAAGAAAAGAAAAGAAAAGGAATAAAATACCAAAGTTATTTTATGATCCTAAACCTCGAGCTATTATTTATACCTCAAATTAGTAAAATCCATACATGAAGTTGTAGATAAAAATATATATAAAATGCAAAACTGAATTTGTACAAAAAATATGAAGTGTACATTTTATACTCAAAATAAGAATCCAAAATTTCAAATTCCCAGACCCATATGTCCTAAATAAAAACTCAAAATATATCAAAATCACCTTTCATTGTATATAACTTTCAATAATCTATTTAATGAAGATGGTTTCATATTTTTGGGAGTTAAGGTGTGAAAGTTAGGTTTTGGACCCCTATTGTATAATTTACCTATATAAAATATTCATTTTATTTATTATTTTTATAATTTTATATTTTTAAAATTTTATAAATATTATTTACAACACTTGTATATATTTAGAATACAATAAAACTATAAATAAAACACAAAAATAAAATAATGTATACAAAATACATATGTGAAATACCTATTTTTTTGAAAGCTTATATGAAATACCTATACTTATACTTATATATTTTATACCCCTATTTACTTTAGAAAAATATAATAATAAAAAAATATTTATGTATATAAAAATAAGTTATAAATATATAAAATAATAATAAAGTAACAAATAAAAAATACAAAATAAAAATAAAATACCCAAAACATAGATAAATGTACCTATAAATAAAACCCTAAAAATAAACTTATAATATATTAACTCAATAAATAAATAAAAATAATATTAATATACTATAGAAAATAATAAACATTTTTGATTTTATAACTTAATTAATAAATTCATTTAATATTTATAAATTGATTTTATAATGATTTTGGGGAAGATTTTTTCTAGTCGGTCTACGTGGACTAACCAGGTAGCTCCACTTGTTGACCTTGGTCAACTAGCTGACCTGCACCCTAACCTCCTTCAGAATCTAGTTTTTGTCCATCATCTCGATTTTGTATCTTATGATACGTCGCTTGAGGAGATGTGGAACCTTCATGGATCTTGGCCACTGTTCACCGATGATTCACGTCGACCAGACCTTCCCTGCCATATCTTCTTCCTTCGTTCGTGACCTCTCCTCGAAGACCTCCCCTTCACGAACCAGTACATAAGATCTCTCTCCACAGATATTCAAATTTGGTTCAGTTTTCCACTTATTTTGAACCATCGAAGTTTGCTAGGGTTGAGTCCCTTGTGACAGGAGGAGCTCCCTGCTCTTCGCAGAAGCTCCCAACCATCTCCGTTTACTTTTCTTCACTTTTTAGTATAGTCTTAGCCTTAGGTTTGATTTAAGCCCTTCTCCAACCCTGAGCTCATTGGCCGTCACTAAAGCTCCAGGAGACCTTCTGATACAACCAGCTGGTGCAGAGGATCTTGGGCAACATTTTCCACCTCTTGGATCGTCGTCAGGTGGTCGGAGCGAGCCAGCATCGTCGGACGAAGCTCATCCTCTGGCTTGTTCTTCCCTATTCTTCGAGGGGAGTCCAAGACCGTTGGATCAAGCCTCGTTCCTCGACTCTCACTCCACCGATGGATGCGTCTCACCTCAACCTTCAGATCAAGATCTGGGATTTAATCCCAGGCATCCGTGCGAAACATCATTGTGATGCTGGAGCACGACACGTGGATTAGTGAAGAAATCAGAGTCGTTTGCCATGGAAAGGAAGGGGTATTTTGCAGCTTTTACCCTCTTGATTTTTGTATTTACTACTTAATATATAAATTTTCATATGCAGTTATTATATTTTTGTAAAAATTGCAAGGAACCCCTCTTTCTTTATTTTATTTATAATTATGTTAAACCCATGTCATCTCACGTGTCGTCCCAGAAGAGGTGGTGATTTTGCAGAAATACCCTCGTGGGTATTAATATTTCATTTTGGTTCAAGAACTTCTAATTCCAGTTATATATTTTTGAGAAAATTGCATGTGGACCATGGACTTTACCTTTAATTACATATATTGCCCTGTCACTACAAGCATTTTTGTTGATGTTCTTGATTTATAAAATATAGCTTTCATGCTCCAAAAATTACCAAAAAAATGTATTAGGTGTCTGTTAGTGTGTAGATTCACGTTATATATTTGGTTTTTCAATTTTGGAAATTTTTTATTTTATAAAAATAAAAAATAGCGTAAAAATTCCATATTGACTTAAAAACCCATAAAAGCATAAATTCATTTTGAAAAAATCCCCAATAATATATTTTGTTTATTTAATTATTTTAAGCCTCAGACCAAAAATCGCTAAAAATAGAAAAATGGAAACATATCAAAATAAAAACCTCCAAAAACATTTGAAAAAATCGAAAAAAAATCCCCAAAACTCTAAAAATACCATTTTCTATTTTATAATTTTCTTTTTGTTATATTTTATTGATTAAAATTGATTTGTAAATTTTTGACATTATTTTCTATTTTTATTTTTCAAATTAATTCAGTTTATTTATTTAATCCATGATTTGGGATATTTTTGACTTTAAAAATCCATAAAATTAACAAAAATCCCTAAAAAATCACAAAAACAGTACAAAATTGTTTAAAATCCAAAAACATTTTAGTTTGTTTATTTTTTATCAGTATATATATTTTCATATATTGTTTATATAGCCTTATATATCCTTATGCTATATATTTAAAAAGAAAAAGAAATTAAAAATCAGAAAAAGAAAAAGCAAAAAAATAAAAAATTAAAAATAATTAAAAACAACAATAAAAACAAAATTTTAAAAATATGGAATTTAAAACCCATAAAAACAAATAGATAAGAAGAATACGTATTTTTGGAATTAATTTTCATAGATCTCCTATTTGCTTCTTGTGTTCGACACTCCACACATACTTTCACGTATACACATCTTTTGTTGTGTTATAATAAATTTTAACTCCACATATTTATTTTCATTGCTTGATTCTTAATTGTGGGTTAGTTATTGTTTTAGTCGGGTTTCTTATCAGTCACTTCGATGGTTGTGCTTCCTCCTTGTGTGGAACACAAGATCATGAGATTTTTGATTGAACAAATGGCACTGTTGCCAGGGAGCAATGGATTGTGGATTGGATTTATTTGATTGTCTTCTTTTTTGTGTATTTTCCACTTTATTTCTTTTTATTTTTATCTGATATTATTTGTTGAATTGTCTAACCTCCTTCTTTGTTGACTTTGCTGTGAGGTATCACTGATCGATGGTGGCCCTTCTAGGAGCGCATGCGCACCCACATGAGGCAGTGTCACTTTTTCTAACCTAGCCGCCAGGAGAGAAAACCAAAGGAGACTTGCTGGATTTTTTAAGACAATATCACTTTGCATATTTATTTATTTATTTTTATGATTCAAGTGAGAGAGATACATTTATTGTATTAAATCAGGACTCTCCAGGACTTTGCCACACTTCACGAGGTCCACTGCATGAGGGATTGTTCTCTTGGGGGCCTCGTCGGTTTCATCGTGGTTTCCACCTTTCATTTTACTTTGTTTCATGAGTTTTGAGCTTTTCAATTTTATTTTCATTTGTTTTGTGTGATTGAGCCTAGCATCAGGATATGCATAATGATAGATTAAGGTCCAAAGCCCTAATATAATTGCATGTACCTATAGTTCACCTTTGGATATAGTCAAATTTTAATTGCTCTTCAGTTAGACTCGAAACTGCACGTTGTGAGAGCTCTCCATACAATGCTTGCAGGACCCACTGTGGTGGGCACCGAGGAGACTCCAAGACCATACTCTTTGATTCTATTCTAGGTTATTAGCATATTGTGCTTCACGCTATAGTATATTTTAACTCTAGGGTGATTTCATCATCTTTGCATTTGCATATAGATAGATTTCAATTCTTCTTAGCATCTTTGCAGAAAGAGAGCTGGTGGCAAGTTGATCATTTCTACTTAGCATGCATCAATGATTTCGCCTCACATTGCTTTTTAGACTCTCTAATGGATCTTCGTTTCATCATCTTTATTCTATCATTTTAGCCTTAAAAATCCTAGTAGATGTGTGTAAATATGCTTAATTTAGGCATTTTATCATTCATGCATATTTGTGCAAATATTATATAAAATACAATTTTTAAAGCCAAAATTACAGAATAAAGAAAAGAAAAGAAAAAGAATAAAATATTGCAAATAGTTTATAACCCCAAACCCCGAGACCTAGGCATCTTGATGACTAGGTCGATAAGGAATAAAGTAGGAGGAGATAAGGGCCAAAATCCAATAAAAATAACTATTTATTTTATTCTTTTTCCTTCATTTTTAGGACCTATTTTTGGTTCCACTTTTTATAATTCAAATAAATAAACTTTTAACATGAAAGTTGTAGATAAGTAAATATAGAAAAAGACAAAATTGATTTCATACAAAAATAGTGTACAGATAAAAAGTTATGATCTGAATAAGTTTCCAAAATCCCAACTTCCCAGACTTGTATCTCTCAAATAAAAACTCGAAATGTATCAAAATCACCTTTAATTGTATATTACTTTTAATAAGCTATTGAATGAAGTTGGTTTCATATTTTTATGAGTTATGGTTTGAAAGTTAGGTTTGGACACCTATTGTATACTTATATCGATTAAAATATTCATTTTATTTATTATTCATTATTTTTATAAGTTTATAATTTTATAATTTTGTAAATATTATTTATAATATATGTGTATATGAAAACAAGAATATAATACACATATATTTATAATATAAGTGTATTGAATACATAGGTAAAAGACCTATATCTATACCTATATAAGTAATACATCTATTTATTTAATTACATATAATACATCAAAAAATAAAATAAAAATGTATTTAAGTTTATAAAAATAAGTTATAACCATAAAAATAATAAATAAAATTAATAAAATTAAAAAACAAAATAAAATATTAAAATATTAAAATATATAGATGAATATACCTGTATATAGCCAAGAAAAGGGGACTTGTAATTCCAAACCTTGAAAAAATAAATAAAAATCATAATAAAATACTTCAGAAAATAAGAAATATTTTTCATTTAATAACCTAAAATTAATATAATCGCTTGTTATTTTAAATGGAATTTTTAAATCTTTTTGCTAAGGATTTTTCTGGTTGGTCCACATGGACCAACTAGATTAATCTGTTGGTTGACCTCGGTCAACTCTCTGACCGAGGTATGATCTGTGTCAGAGTGCGTTTTTTGGCCATCTTCATGATTTTTTTGAGGCAAGCCCTTTCACCATCTCATGTTGACGTCTTCACAACTTTTGATCCTCGTAGAACGGGCTTACACGCCCTAGTGTTATCTTGGGCTGAGCATACGATTCTTTAAGATACGCCTCGTTCTTTGCACGCCAGAACCATCCTGTACAAAACTTCCCCCAAACCTTCCTTCCATTTTCGAACCCCATTTGACCCGTCTCTCTTCCCCTTTTTTATGCTATGGACCGGTGGTGGTGACAGCACCACCTCCAGCCAATCTGGGTGGTGTCTGAGGAGTTTTTTTGGGCATGTTCCACCTTCCATCTTCGGCCAACGATCGTGAGGTCTTATCTCGCGGATATCCCCGCTAGAGGTTGTTTTCCCTTTAATTTTTCTTGTACGTTAGTTAGCTGTAAGTCTCCTCTTCAATTTCACGCTTTTACTTCGGCATGTAATCAAGTAGTTAGCGTTGATTCCGCTCTCAAACACCTCGCCGGAGCTCTTGAGCTCCGGCGATAATCATCCACAACCACTCCGCCACCCGTCGATTTTTTGCCAATAAAAGCCTGGTCCATGCTCACTGTGCTGCCGTGTTTTCTACCTTCCTTGCAGGGCCGGAAGGGGGCCTATGTGCCCCGTTTTTTTATCAAGTGCATCTCCCCCTGGTTCGTCGGAGCACCCGTGAGCGCCTGAGGCCATTCGACGGTCTTTGGTCCCCTTTGAGGCACTTGGGAGGGGGAACATAGCTGCAGGAGCTTCAAGGACTGGTCGGAGAGCTTCCAGGTGCCCGGAAACTCGTGTATCGAGGGATCCAAACTCGTCGGGCACAAGTTCTTTGCGTGTTCTTGCTGAGCCTCTTCGGGCCATCGGATTTCCTTCAGTTCTTCCTACCATTCAGCCACCGTCCGATCTTGGCTATCCATCACCGTCAAATCTTTCAGCCAGATCTAATCACAGCGGTCCGAGCCGAAACGACATTGTCTCCTCCTACGTCGCTACGTGTCTAACTCAAGGAGCGATGGCCGTTCGATCAGCAGGCGTGGGTATTTTGCATTTTTCAACCTTGTCATTTTTGTAATTAAAAACTATCTTAAACTTTCCTCTGCAATTAGATTTTTTGTGTAATTTACAAAAAAACCCCTGCTTTTCTATTATTTGCATTTAGGTCCCTAGCCACTCACCTCACGTGACTAGCGCATGTGAGGTGAGGTTATTTCGTGTGGGGACCCTCAGTCCATGAACTGTTTTATGCCGTTATAATAATTCTGAATAAATTGCATTTTGACCCCTGCATTTTTAGAAAGTTACAAGTTGGTCCCTACCAAGCATATAACTATCACATGCGTTTTTGGAAATTTTGTAGGGATACCCCTGAACCTTTGGTTATTTCTTATTGGTCCAGGAATATTTTTATTCAGTTATAATTTTTTGGGAAATTTACACTCAAGCCCTCGGATTTTTTTATAATTACAAAAATACCCCTGTTAGGAGTGTGTTTTCTCTTTGTTTCTAGTATTTGTTTCATGCATCTATAAATTCCGAAAAATCCCCAAAAAATAGGCATAGTTTCCTTTCTCATTGCTTTATCAAGCCATATTTTTATTTTATATTTTTGAGGGCCTTTAATATTTATAAAAAATAAAAAAAATGCATTTTCATCCCTTTTTTCAATCGAAAATTCATCAATATTATAAAACATATTTGAAAAATTCCAAAAAAAACTATATTTTGTGTGTTTCTGCATTTTTAACTTTTAGACCAAAAATCACAAAAAAATATAAAAGAAAACTCATAAAAATTGAAAAACCGATAAAACCTTTAGAAAAATATAGAAAATCATAAACAATCAAAAAAAATATAGTTTATGTCTCTAAATTTTCTCTATTTTATTATCTTTATTATAAAATTAATTTGGAGAATTTTGGTTACTGTTTGGTATTTTTCATCTCCATTTTAAATTCAGATTTATATTTTATTCCATGTTTTGTGTATTTTGGAGTTTAAAAATATATAAAAATTTGCAAAATTATCTAAAAAACATAAAAAATATTAAAAAATATAAAAAACCAAAAAACAATTATTTTATGTATTTTTTATGATTTTTATCTATATATATCCCTCTCTTTCCTTTGTTGTAAATAAATCTTATTTTATATTTTAAAAGGAAAAAAGGAAATATAAAAAATATAAAATATAGAAAGAAAATAAAAAATCAGAATATTAAAAATCAAAATATAAAAATTTGAAAAATGAAAATAATATAAAAATATAAAAATATAAAACCTGCAAAAAATAGCACTTATAGACAAATACATCACATTCATCTTTGTGCAATTTATTGCCCCGATCTACCTATTTGCTTCCTTTGTTCGACACTCTACACAAACTTACACCTATATACACATTTGTTTTAGAGTTATACTAAATTTTAACTCCGCAACGCTTTTCATTGTTTTGATCATTGTTGTGGGTTAATTGTTGTTTGAATAGGGTTTGTTGCGGGTCGCCACAGCGACTGCGTCTCCGTCTTGTGTGAGACGTATTTTAGACCCGTGAAAAATCTTCCTCAATACTCTCTACATCTAATTTTGACCACATATGATCTAAAAAATTTGACTCATCATTAGGTTCGTGCAGTTCTATTAAATATGTTAAAAATTATACTCAATAAAATTGGGACTGTTAACATTACTCGACCCTAAAATAAATCAAAAGAAAAATCCTTGTTTTAGAGAGAGTAACCCCGTCATTATATTTGCTTTTAATTTCCTGCGTACATACTAAGGAGTAGTGCCCCAATCCCAACCCAACCTAAGTGTTTGTACAATTTTGTATTCTCATCTAACTCTAAAAACTGATAAGATAAAAATATCGAACTTTCACGGTCTTCATTGTGTTGAGTAGGTGAATTGAGGAGTTTGTTTTGTATATACTTATTTGTAATTGCTTCTGTGCATACTCGATCTTCTCTGCGTATTTGTACCTTTTTCTCACATCTCTTGATTAGACCATCGTGATCTCGCAATCATTTCCTTTTGTTTCAGAGATGGCCGGTCGGAGCAATTTTTATCCGAACTTTATGGATCCCTTGTACCCTCCACCCGGTCCACCTCCATTTTTCCAGGACTTTTCTTTTTGTACATATCCACCTCAACAATAGTGTCAAACCTTGGATTTTTACCCACCACTACCACGTTTACATTGCCCACCATTTCACTCACCCGAGACTGACCTGTTGGAGTCACCACTCATGGAATCCACCCTTGAGAACTTGACCCAAATGATGGAGCATATGAGACAGAGGATTGATGACCTCACTAGTATAAATAAGAGCCACAATGCCACTTCACCATTTAATGATATGGGTTCCTTCGAGGATTCTTATGAGAGCTTGCAATCACCGAAAATACAAAAAATGAGATAATTTAAAAATACAAAAAGATTTCGGGAGACACATAGTTGAGCCAATTTGTGAGGAGAGGGAATCTTTGCCATACCATTTGTCCACACATTCACTCATCCCATGTCCCACCTTTGATCCCAAGGATGACACTGTACAGACTGCTCTTAGTCATCATTGCGTAGATGTTGATTCCGAGCTTCTCCCTCATATGGAGGAGATCCAAAAACTTTAAAAAATATTGCCTGAACCTGAAGTAGTGGCCGCTATTCATGATATCATTGAAGCCCCACTTTGTCGGGCCATGACTCAATTATCTGCTCCTAAACCAAAGAAGAGAAAGTGAAGGAGCAGATCTGAGAAACACGTTTTGACCATGGCCATTGTCCATGCCACCTCTCACCATCCACACTCTAGGAAAGGGAACGTTATCACACCTCTTGTGAGTTGCACGATCTCTGACTATTCTTGTGATAACACTCTCCTTGACGACGGTGCTTCAATTAATATAATACCCTTCTCATTGGTACAGTCACTTCATCTTGGGCCTCTTAAGAAAACCAGGACGATTGTCCAATTCGTTGATGGATCAATAAAGAGGACGAAGGGTATTTTAGAAAACATTGTCATTTAGATTCAGGGCATGAGATTTACTGTTGACTCTGTCGTATTACCCATTGAGACCTCCACCCCTGTGGAGTGTCCTCCAAACATCTTGGGACGACCTTTCCTCTTCTCTATAAGGGTCGTTATTGATTATGGATATGGAGAGATTCGCTTCTATTCTGATGTCAGGAGCGATGTGTTGATCATCGTACCTACCACTATTGACTAGAGACCTGCAACCCATGAGAGTGTGCCCATGTTAGCCGATCCTGAGGACTTCGATCATAATGCTGATATTAGAGAGTTTTGCTTTATGATAGATGGTTTCAAGACCTGAGGATTCCTCTTTGGTGAGGAAGACTCGGAAAGCATAGACCTTGGAGTTCCCCCTTCCAGTGAGCAGCGATGAATTGATGATATCTGTTGGATTTACACGATTGGCACTTTAGAGTGGAGGCAAACATTGTAGAGACTGAAGAGGCCGAATTTGATCTTATTGCTTTCATAAATGAATTCGGGCCTTTCGATGATGACTTAGTTGAGACCTCAGAGGACAAACCTGATCTGACTACTTACATAGATGAGTTCATTCCTTTTTGTTTTGACCTAGCTGAGACCTCCACGGTTGAACATGACCACACTACCTCCACTGACCAATTTGTGTTTTTTCTCTTTGAGATTGCTAAGGATCTTCATGAGGTCAATCCTAATCGGTTTGTATCTGCTAATGACCTCGATATCGACCTGCACCTTGTCAGATCTATTCCTCAACAGTCGTGCAACAAGGTTCACTTTCTAGCTTCTTGATCTTTGTACATCCACCTTTTGTATATCCACTTTCGCTTTACCTCCTTCCATCTCCTATTTTTGCTCATCCACCTCATTATGTCTGTTTTGCCTTGCTTAGGACATACTCTGTCCTAAGTATAGGGGAGATGTATGAGTTGAGTGATCTTACTTCTTTTCTTTTCTTTTTTCATTTCCATTTTTATTTTATACCGAAAAGGTGTCGCACTTTTTTTACCATGGTTATAAATAGGACATACTTTGTCCTAATTATAGGGGGTGTCCATCCCGAGTTTCTCATTCTTTGATCCCCTCCACCATCTCCTCTTCTTGTCTATACTTAGGGATATCTCACCCTAAGTATAGGGGGAGACAAACCGAGCTGTGATTTGTTCATTCCTACCATTGACCCTCCCTACCTTGAGTACACTCTGCTATACTTAGGATTATTTGATCCTAGTATAGGGGGGCGATCGACTTTCATTCATTCATTCCTTCATTTGTTATTCGTCGCGGCAGTATAGGCTTTTCTATACGCAGTATGAGTTATGTCTTCTCTTTTTCTCTCTGATCTATGAGAACATAGCTCAATCTAAGTATAAGGGGCTAGTATATGCTCTGTATAAACTTTAGCCATAATTCCTACGTTCGTATTTTCAATAAGTATGGCTAAAAAATTATATATATGTAGACAATTTATTAAATTCATTAATAAAAAGATGCATATTATTTCTCAATTTGTTTTTTCATATACTGATTAATGAATCAGGTAAAAAAATTTTTTTTCAAAATGTTTGAAATATAGATTGAAAATCTTTTTGAAAAAGATTTTGAAAACTATTTGGAAAATATTTTGTTCTAATGTTTTAAACCTTTTAAAATTATTTTATTTCTAAAAACTTCTTTTCTTTTTATGAAACAAAAATCTTTTGAAAACCTATTTGCAAATAATTTTGAAAATGGTTGCAAAAATATTTTGGAAAATCTATATATTGTTTGAAGAAACTTTGCAATATGATTTTCAAATATTTGTAAATATTTGTAAAAATTATTTGCAAAAATTATTTTCGACTATAGTTTTCAAAATTGTTTGTAAATTATTTTCAAATAAATTTGAGGAATATATACATCATTCAAATAAATCAATACTTTTCACCAACTGTATATATGTATCTATAAATCCTTAAAACCCTAATTCTTGTAAATATGAGATGTGTTCCCGTATAAATATTTGCACCTATCTTTTATTCTGAAAATCTTTTATTTTGAAAAAAAAATCCCAAACAAAATTCCAAAACCAAAAATTCCAAAAACATTTGCAAAATCTTTTTGAAAAATGCATAAATTTTGTAAAACCTTTTTCAAAAATCGATAAAAAGTTCAAATTTTAAAAATTACATCACAAAAATATTTTCTGTATTGTGCATAACATTGGCATTTTTCGAATTGAGTTTGATAATTGAACAAGTCTAAGTAAAATCTGAAGATTAGAGCTTGGTTGGACCTTAAATCTACCTCATAGGAACCTTATAGGAATTGGAATTGAGGTACTTCAGGTCGAGTAGACTTAATTCTTTGAGATCACGAGACTTGGTTCAGTGTCGTGTTGACAGCCTAAGTAGAATATTTCGAAGCACACACATGATTCTTATCGATAATGACCTAGCTTGTACGCCTACAGCTTTCACTTTGCTCACCTCAGTTGAAGTAGTAGAGGGTTGGATTTGTTGGCATGAGACACAAGGCAATGGAAACATCGGAAGTCACACACTTGTGGCCATTGTATCCCAACCTGATCCAATGGAGACGAGGTCTAAAGACAGAAGTTGTGGGTTGCAATAAAACTTTAAAAGAGGGATACTACTGGTTCAAGAAGAAAAAGTCCTTATGTAAAGGCTGTTGCATATAGTATTCAAAAAAATTGCAAAAATCAAAAACTCCAAAAAAGTGGTCAGGCCTGATTGAAAATAAAATACTTACTAGAATGTACATATTTTATAGTCAATAAGCAAGCTTGAGCTTCACATTCATATATTTGTGAGCCTGCAGCCGGGTGACTTGGTTACACTGGTCAAGCATCCTATGATAGGTAGCTACACTTGCTACTGTCCATTCTTCTCTTCGCCTCCTTTTCTTGAGCTGGTTGTCACTTGAACTTAGAAGGAAGACTGGCTTTTACCGCTTCAGCCGAGGAGAGCTACATATCTCTAACACTATCCAAGATAGATTCATAGTCATAAGGGTTTGTGTATGATTTGAAGTATTCTGACATGTCTATTGAGGAGACTTGATCATAGTCTTGGGATTCTCGAAGGCGATTGTGTTTCAAATCCGATTTCCAATAAGGTTCCGACCGCACAAAAAATTCAAATGTCCGACTTGAGCTCCAAATTTTGATTTTACGAAGACAAGTTTAAAATATTAATTCAATCCACTTTCTTTCTTTTTCATTTCTTTCTTTTTATTTTTATGCACTTATTGCATAAGTGTTTTCTAGAGACTAGGAAAGGTAAGTATAAGGGGTGATGAATCTCCATTTCATCACCTTTATTCTATCATTTTGGCCTTAAAAACCCTAACTAATGCATGTAAATAACATTATTTTATACAAATTAATGTTCATTATTTATTCTATTTATTATATACAAAACATTATTTTTAATATCAAAATTATAAAATAAAGAAAAGAAAAAGAATAAAATACTAAAGGTATTTTATGATCCTAAACCCCCAGAACTAGGCATTTTGTTGACTAGGCCGATAAGGAATAAAGTATGGGGAGATAAGTGCCAAAAATCACCAATAAATCGTATTCTTTAATTCACTAATGAGTCACTTTTTGGGTCCTATTTTATGTTCTATTATTTATACCTCTAATCCATAGACTTTGTACATGAAAGTTGTAGATAAAAATACAGATAAAAAAGCAAAATTGAGTTTATACAAAAATAATATACAGCATACATTTTATACTCAAAATAAGAATCCAAAATCTCAACTTCCCAGACCCATATCTCCTAAATACAAACTTAAAATATATCAAAATCACTGTAATTTTATATTATTTTAAATAAGCTTTTTAATGAAGGTGGTTTCATATTTTTTGGAATTAAGGTGTGAAAGTTACGTTTTGGACCCCTATTGTATACTTTACATATACAAAATATTCATTTTATTTATTCTTTATTATTTTTATAATTTCATATTTTATATATTTGAAAATATTATTTACAACATTTGTACATATTTAAAATACAATAAAACCATAAATAAAATACATAAATAAAATAATGTATACAAAATACATAGATGAAGTACCTATACATATACCTATATATTTTATACCCCTATATATTTAGGTGCACAAAATACATTAAAAAATATAATAAAAATATATTTATGTATATAAAAATAAGTTATAAATATATAAAAATTAAAATAAAGTAATAAACTTAAAAATATAAATTAAAAATAAAATACCCAAAACATAGATGAATATACCTATAAATAAAATCTTAAAAATAAACTTGTAATAAATTAACTAAAAAAGAAATAAAAAATTAAAATACTGTAGAACATAATAAACATTTTTTATTTTATAACTTAAAATTAATAAATTCATTTAATATTTATTATTGATTTTATAATGATTTTTTGGGGCTGGTGGTCCACGTGGACCAACCAGGTAGCTCTGCTTGTTGACCTTGGTCAACTAGCTGACCTGCACCCTAGCCTCTGTCAGAACCTAATTTTTATCCATCTTCTCGATTTTCTATCCTATGATATGTCGCTCAAGGAGATGTAGATCCTTCATGGATCTTGGCCACTGTTCACCCACGATTCACGTCGGGAAAACCTTCCTCGCCATATCTTCTTCCTACGGCTGTGACCTCTCCTTGAAGACCTCCCCTTCACCATCCTGTACCTAGGATCCCTCTCCACCATTTTTCAAATTTGGTTCAGTTTTCCCCTTGTTTTGACCACTCGAAGTGCGCTATGGTCGAGTCCCTTGTGTCAGGAGGAGCTCCCCGCTCTTTGCAACGAGGAAGGAGCAAGGAGGAGGCAACTCCCCGCCATCTCCGTCGCTCGCTGGCCTGAGGTCGATCCCGCGGCTCATGACTGCTTGAGGTGTGTTTTCTTCACTTTTTAGGACAGTCTTAGCCTTAGGTTTGATTTAAGCCTTTTATTTCATGTTTGATTTGTTGTGTTTTAGCCAAGGATTAGAATTAATCTTCGCCAGAGATCTAACACCTGTTCCAACTCCCCTATTCACCTTACTTCTTTACTTGGAGCCCTTCTCCTTCCCTGAGCTCGTAGGCCATCACCAGGGCTCCAGGAGACCTTTTTATACTACCAGCAAGTGGAGGAGCTTGGGCAACATTTTATGCCTCTTGGATTGTCACCAGGTGGTCGGAGTCAGTCGTCATCGATGGACAAAGCTCATACTCTGTCTTGTTCTTCCATGTTCTTCCGAGGGGGGTCCAAGACCATTGGATCAAGCCTCGTCCCCAGACTCTCCCTCCACCGTTGGATGCACCGTGCCTCAGCCTTCAGATCGAGATATGGGATTTAATCCCAGCCATCAATGCGAAGCATCATCATGCAACCGGGGCGTAGTTGTGGATTAGTGAAGAAATCAGAGCCGTTCTCCCAAGCAAAGGATGGGGTGTTTTGCAGCTTTACATCCTTGATTATTGTATTTAGTATTAAATATATAAACTTTTATCTGCAATTATCATATTTTTGTAAAAATTACAAGGAACCCCCTATCCTTATTTTATTTGCAATTAAGTTCAGCCCATGTCACCTCACTTGTTGTCCCACGTGATGGGGCAATTTTGCAGAAATACCCTCACAGGGATTATATTTCATTTTGGTCTAAGAACTTCTAATTTCAGTTATATATTTTTGGGAAAATTGCATGCGAACCCTGGACTTTAATTTTAATTGCATATATACCCCTATCAGTACATGCATTTTTGTTGATGTTCTTGATTTATTAAATATAGCTTCCATGCTCTAAAAATTACCAAAAATAGGATTAGTTGCTAGTTAGTGTGTATATTCATGCTATATTTTTTATTTTTAAATTTAGTTACTTTTATTATTTCATAAAAATAAAAAAGAGCACAAAAATTCCTTGTTTGACTTTAAAAATGCATAAAAACTATGAAATCAATTGAAAAATTCCCATAAAAAATATAGTGTGTTTATTTAAGTATTTTGATCCTTTAGACTAAAAAACACTAAAAATAAAAAATGAAAATATATAAAAATTAAAAATCCCCAAAATCCTTTACAAAATAAAAAAAATTCTCCAAAACTCCAAAAAATAACATATCTATTTTATAAATTCCTTTTTGTTATATATTGTTAAGTAAAATTAATTTGGAAAAATTTTTGTCACTAATTTGCTATTTTAATTTCCAAATTAATTCAGCCTATTTATTTAATCCATGATTTGGGATATTGTTTACTTTCAAAATCCATAAAAAATAGTAAAAATCCCTAAAAACAAAATAGTAAAAAAATATCTAAAACCAAAAACTATTTTATATTGTTTATTTTTGCTAGTATTTAAATATAATATCCTATTGTATATATAGCCTTATATATCCTTATATTATATATTTCAAAAAGAAAAAGAAGTTAAACATTAGAAAAAGGAAAAGGAAATAAAAGTTATAAAATTTAAATTTTTTAAAACAAATATAAAATAAAATTTTTAAAATATATATAAAATTAAAACCCATAAAACAAATAGACAAGAAGAACACATATTTTCACAAATAATTTTCACCGATCTACTATTTGCTCCATGTGTTCGATACTTTACCCATACGTGCACATATACACATCTTTTGTAGAGTTATAATAAATTTTAACTTCATACATGTATTTTCAATGCTTGATTCTTAATTATGGGTTAATTGTTATTTTAATCAGGGTCGCTTCGACGACTGTGTTTCCGCTTTGTATGGAACACAAGACTGCGGGATTTTCAAATAAACACCCCCTATGTTGTTTTGTCTTAAGTACTTTCCGAACTTTTTTTGGTCCACCCTTCGGCAACTCTCTCGTTGTACTAAATACCAAGACTAGAGGGTGTTGTGAACTTTCTCTTGATTTATCATGTTCTATATTGTATGACGCCTCTACTTTTGAGCGTCAGCGAACATTTAAGGTCTGTACCCCTCACGGGCTCTTATTTTTGAAGAATTGAATCGGTGATTGTTTATCAAAAATAATTACCTCTACGACCTTTGAAACATCGTAATTCCTCCCCCGCCCCGGAAACTTGCTAACCCTTACCCTACAGACCATGTGGTTAACCTCCGTTCATTTAACTGTTTAAATTAACTGGAATCCATTATGTTCTTTTATATTATACTCATTTTGTTTATACAATTTAGATTGAGTGCCACTCCATCATCCCGTAGGAACCCAAGTCCCCCCCTCCCCCCCTCCCCCCGTCCAGGTCGCATGTTCAAGCCCTCCCCGTCCTCTCCACCCCCCCCCCCCCCCGATGCTACTCCCTGCCCCCGGTCCCCCCGCGATGGATTCCCCCCTGCAGTCGCTGCTGCCCCCTCCCCTCCGCCCCCGCCGATGGAGTCCCCCCCTCCCCACCGCAGCTGCTCCCTGCTCCCCCCTCAGTCGATGGAGCCTCCGTCCTGCCTTTGCTGCTCCCTGCTCTCCCCCTGCTTGTGCTGCCATCCCTGCCGTTGGAGCACTCCTCCCAACCGTACGCCTTCGGCCTGACTGTCGCTCGTCGAACGTCAGATCCTACTTTGCAGGAGCCCACCATCTCCATCACCATCCTCCTCTGCTGGAGCAGTGCCCGCATGCGACCTCGACAGCTGCACATCCCCCGCATGAAGAATACACCACGGAGCCCCTTGTTCACTGCCCGCGCGAGGCCGCACCGCCATCGCCATCATTCACCACCTCGCGAAACTCAAGACCGCCACAGTCTTCAACCCGCTGATGCCTAGTCCGTTGCAGCACCTAGCCGCTGCCACACTTTGGCTTGGAGAAGAAGGAACAGAGGGCCCCCGCCGATGGAGCCCCCCCGGTTGCTCCCTGCGCCGCCCAGCCTCTCAAGCTCCCTATTTTTTTCTATTCTTTTTTTATTAATTTGGTTAATCCTAACCATTGGATGGTAAATTATTTAGGTTAACTCAAGACTAACCCAAGTAATTGACTCAAATATAGTTAAAATTGACGGCAGAGTTTGTTGGGTAAGACGGAGCAAGTTTACGAGGTCGGGGGAGGAATTAGGATGTTTCAAAGGTCGTAGAGGTAATTGGAAAAGATTATAGGATCTGCCGGGTAAAAATACCAAAAATTAAATGGTTCAAAAATACACAGCATCTTGTATAAAGATATCCCAAGTTTAACTCGAATCTCCATAGCCCAAGACGGAGCGGGATACATGCACATGTGTGTTCCTTCAACTACTTTGTGTTCTTTTGCTAAAATGAGCTTAAAATAAACTCGTGAATATGTCCACCGATGTTTATTCAGTCACCACCAATGCGGTAATAAACTCCGCCGCTCCCCGATCACTTTAATTATGGATTTCCAATCACGTCATTCAGAATTGAGTACCCAATAGTCAATACTGTTAAATACAACAAGAAATATTCCCTATTATCTCAGTAGATTCCTTGCCCTCCATCCATCCATGATCCATCCATTCAGAGATCGTGATACATGACCATATAATTTGACATTGAAACATGCCAAAACTGTGGCATATCCTGCAGTTCCAGACTACAAATTGGTCTGCCTATAATTAAGATAGCCAGTCCAACCTACCACATTTATTTTTTTGTAACAACTTGCCTTTTTGGTAGCTCAAGTAGAGAGAAGTAAAGATCAATCATTGCATAAACTGCTGGACCTGATTGATCAGAATGCTGCTACTTACAAATGATGGCTAAAGCTCTGATTGAAAGCAGCTAAAAATTTCATCCTGGGATCATAACATCGAGGAGAAATAAAAAAAACAAAAAAGATATATTTTTTAGAGATCTGCATCAGTATCATCGAAAAGTGAACACAGGAAATTAAGATAAAAATAAACGTACTATTGGGGGCAAATTCTCTTGAAGGTTAGAGAAACAAAGATATCTTAAGATTCTAAACTGAGGCTATGATGGTCCACATCTGAAAGTATATGACACACTAGTTTAATTTTTCATCCCAGTTTTAATTTTGTTGCCAAATGCTGAGTATCTATTACTCGTATCTGACAGCGATCTGTATGTTGAACCGTATTCAAAAGCTGGTACGATTATTATACCTCGAGCTTTGGTGCAACTTAATCTAATACATGCAATGCAGCCGATTTGAGTTTCTTGTGGGACTATCGATACATGGACTCATCTATATGTACTTGAGATTTCGGAATTTAGGTATGGACATGTGTTGCCATAGAAGAAAAACTTTCGCGTACGCAATATTAAGTATTGGCTGCATAGAATATGTTTCGAAGTTAGTTTAAACCCCCTGGAAAACTTCGGATGGATATAATCCCAGTGAGATAGCCTGCTAATTATATTTTTTTAAGGAAAAGATCAGGTTCATTTTAGCTAAACGAAAGCAGCACAGTTCATACATCAAACATTTGATAAACTGGCGATGGTAAAACAAGGAACGCCACAGCAATGCATAAGGTAGTACCCTCCTGCTATTCAGCAGAGATGGACACGCTGCCTATAGTTTTCATAAAGGTCCCGTCTCATTTGAAGCTTTCTCCGTATATATGTATAACACATATACATATATACATAAATCTAAATATAAGGGTTTAATATGTGTGTGTTAATATATACAGGGGATCAAATGAGGTGGGTGTAACCGTGTTTGCGAAAAAATATCTCATCTCATACTTTTATTTCAGATCAAACGGCGGATGGGATTAAATGCATATTAGTGACAATTTTTTATTGAATAAAAATTCATTTTAGTCATTTAAACACATCTAAATATAGAAAGTAACAATATAGAACACTAATTTATCTCAAAAATTCGAGTTTTCTTTAATAATAACAATAATGCCAAATTCGAATCGACGACGTGGAGATGACACATCTTGGCGATGATGGACCTCGGGTCCATCACAAACATGCCTTGATGAGTGGAGCCTGGTGGTGGATGCGAAGTTCCATTACTACCATGGGGATGTGCGCGATGTTGCAGGAGCAATGCTGATACAGGTGCACGAGCAACGAAGTGTTGCACGCACAATGATGACCTTGAGAGCGAGGCACGAGGAAGATGACATGGCTCTTCTTACTCTGGTGATCAAATTAGATGTGCTTGATGATGATGATCTGTCGTGTTAGTGATTTTTCTCCTTGACGCCGACAACCTCCACCCTCCTTGATGTATCCCCTCCTTGTTCACGCTTAATTATGGCGTCCTCTCCTGCCTTCAACCCAAACCCCCCTCTCCTTTGGCGGCGCCATACCCCTGCATGAGCCCTCCCTGCAAGATCCAATAAAGTGGATATTAGATTAAATTGATATAAATTGTAAGATTAAATTACATACTAAGTTGTATATTTTACATAAAAATATTCGAATCTTACATAGTTCTTTTTACGTACTTGCAAACTTGCTTTATATTTTGTACATTCTTTCTTTAAAAAAAACTATTTATATTATTACGTACATTGTTATGATAGGAGTGGGCAAGGAGACGTCTAAGTACCTCAGCGACTTTTAATTTGGAGTTGGTGTATCTGGAGGAGCGGAAGCCATCTTACACAACACCAACCGTCTTTTGAGCAAGTTTCACGGGGACGGGTCTCTCTCTATGCTTATAGTGGATTTCTCTAATGCTTTCAACTTGATAGATAGATCTTTGATGCTTGGTGAAGTTAGGAGGAGATGCCCATCTATTTCTTCATGGGTGGAATTTATATATGCTCAAGCCGCCAGATTATATATTGGAGAAAATTATATGCGGTCATCAACAGGTGTGCAACAAGGTGATCCTTTAGGCCTACTTTTTCCTCTGGCATTGCACCCACTTATCCATGAGATCAGAGATAATTGTAAACTCCTACTCCATGCTTGGTATCTTGATGATGGGACGATCATTAGGAACACCTTAGAGGTGGTCAACACACTTGACATTATTCAATGCAGGGATCCAGAGATGGAGCTTAAACAGAGCTTTTCTGACTTTCATGTGATGATCAGAAGATACATAAAGGGTTGTTTCCCATGGATATTAGGTGGTTGGTGCTAGGTGTGAAGTTATTTGAAGGAGCAGTGTGCAGTGATAAAGACTTTATTGAAGATTTGGCTATGTTGAGGGCCACCAAAGCTGTTGACTTATGCATTTACTTCCCCGGTTGGATGATCCGCACAGTGAGCTACTTCTATTACGATCTTTTATGGGTACCGCCAAGCTTATGTTCGGCTTACGGACATGTAAACCCACATACATGGATCGGGCTACTACGTGGTTCGACAAAGGGTTACGCGGAGCTATTGAGGATATTGTGTTTTGTGGAGGTCCTTTCTTTGGTGACCTTCAATGGCGAATGGCGTCGCTACCCATCAGACTCGGTGGTTTAGGTCTGTACTCGGCTATTGAGGCATCTTCATATGCTTTTATGGCCTCCAGAGCTCAATCCTGGATGCTCCAAGACCACATGCTATGAGACATCGGGATACATGGTATGGATTATGATTTTCTTAATGCTTTGGAAGGCCTGTGTGTCGCACTTCCATCTCTTGATCTTACATATTTTGCTAATGAGGATATCGTCCCCTCTAAGGCCAAGAATGCTTTGGCGAGTTCCCTTTTTAGCAAAATTGTAAAAGAAAAGGAAGTTTAGTTTGACATGACTTCTAGACAAAAAGCAATTTTTCGATGTTTACAAACTGAACATGCCCAGGATTTCCTTCTTTCCATTCCTATTGAGGGCCTTGGAATGCATATGTCACCCATTGAATATCATACTATTCTCAAGTACGACCTCATGATTCCTCTATTCCCAGCTGATGAGGTTTGCCCAGTATACCTCAAAACATGCTTAGATGCTTTTGGGGAGCATGCCGTTCATTATCGCAAACTTCCAGATTTTAAATAGAGACACGATTTTGTCAAGGATGTCCTTTTTTATGTACTTAAACATGCGGGGTTGCTTCAAAAAAAGAAGCATCGGTGAATTTTTTGACTGATCTACAGGAGGCATGATCGATACTTAGATCAGGGGATGTTTTAATATTTGGATGGGTTGAAGGAAAATATGTGTTTGTCGATTTGACCGGAGTTTCTTTATTGGTGGGTCCGATAAAGAGTGATTTTGTTGCGTGATACGCTGCACAAAAAGCTGTCTCAGTTAAAGTGACTAAGTATGAGAAGGCTTGTGTTGACAATCAACATGCATTCATCCCTTTTGGTTTTGATACATTTGGGTTCTTGGCAAGTGAAGAAGTGGATCTCCTCAAGAGGATCCAAAAAATTATGCATAGCAATGTTATGGTTCCTAGATCTATGAATGTTGTATTTCGTAAGATTGGATTTGTCATCCAAAAGGGTTTGGTGGCTGACGGACCTGAGAATCGCCTTCTTACTAATGTCTAATTAACATTTAGATTTTTGTTGCAGTCGGGTGAAATCGGATAGATCAAAAATCACTCTGATCAATTTTGCAATTAAACATAAGCGATCGAATTTATTTACTTGGGCAAGTGAAAGGTCAAACTCAGGGTTACGAGCCTCTTAAGCAGTTACTTATATTCTCAATATTCAGATTAAGTGATGAATTAATAACTAGCAGGTCAACATACAAGGACAATTGATGCAGACAGATGAAAACTAAGGATGCATGCACAAGAGACACTTTTTATTTTATTTGTATGATGCGACGTGATGTAAATGTAAAACTATACAAATATGCCCTACATGAATAAGATAATTGAGCCATAAAATTGTAGTTAATTTTACGTTCGACTAATGAAGCAAATTTAATTGATGAACTGATAAAAGCCATGAAAAATCATTAAGCTAGTTACACTATATTACTAGAATTAATCATCAAATTTTCAAGTTTCAAATTAGGAAACAAATCATACCACAAGATAGACAATGAAATACACTTCAAAATGAAACTGAAATCAACTAAAACGGAGTCATGTGCTCAAGATATTCACAAAAGAGTCCAGGGGTATAAACGTTAAGAAAACATGAAAAATACAAATAAAATACATGCAAACAGGTCCCCGGGAGGGCTTAATTGTAATTAAAATAAATCACAGGGCTCCCCTGTAATTTTCCCAAACGCGTGCGGACTAAATTGCAATTATTAAAACCCGAAGGGGTTCGAATACAATTAGCCCCAGCGCGTTGATAGGCGTTAAAATCAGATCGCGTCTTTTTTAGAGAATGAAGATGTCGGTGTAGAAAAAGCCGCGAAACACGATCTTAACTCGTATCAAACAAATTCGGTTTTCGGAAGAAAACCTACACTATTTTTTTTATCCAGGTAAGTGTGCCTGGGTTGAACTCAAGGAGGCAGAATATAAGACTTTGATTTTTTAAGGAATATTTTTTGCGATTTTATTTTATCTCTTCTTAAAGTGATCAAAGGAAAGAAACACTTTTTATTTAATTTTTGATTTTAATTTTTTTATTTGATTTTAATCTTTTCAAATTTTTATTTAATTTTCAAAAGGGGATATTTTCAAAAGATTTATTTATTATATAATAGGTGAAATATAGGTAGATGATACAATATAGTAGGTAGAAACCGAGCAACGGGCTCGTACTACACAAGAAAACAAATCAAGACGAAGTTGATTTTCAACGAATCAAAACACCATAAAAAACACGTAGAAAAATACACGAGAAATACTAAAAACTTCATGAAGGTAGTTACGTAACTACCCCAAGAAAATCTTTTAAAAATAAGGTCAAAAAGAGGTCTAAAAATCCCCTACAGCCCAGGGGCATAAGCGCAAGAAAAATTACTAAAATGTTCTGCAAAATGGTCCTTACAGGGACTGTTCTGAAAGATGAAGATGCCTCTTCTTTGAAGTGGTTTTCCGTGAAGATGAAAGCTCCCAGATGCGTAGAAGCTGCTCTTGATTGAAGATAGATCTGCAAATGCAAGATATGTATGCTCGATTCTCAAGGAATCGGCCAATTGATTAAAGTTTTGCAAGATCAAAAAGTTATGAAAAATTTAGTTTCCAGAATTATTGCGAGGTGTGTGAGAATGGCGATGAAATGGCGTCACGATTTGAAGTGGTTTTGAAACGCTTTGAAGGTGAGATTTGACCTAGCGATTAAGCTAATGGATTAATCTAGCTAATCACGTGATTAGCATCGCTAATTAAGGTGCGATGATCGAGAAAGAAATTCGAGAAGATGAGTGAATAGGTCTGGGGAAGTCAAGGTATATTACCTCGAAGAAGCGCTCGACGGGCGACCTTGGCCGGAGCGGAACGCGACGATGTGTGGCGATGCAAGGCAGAGAACCACCTTGGAACTCTTCCTCCGACTTCCCTCCTCCACGCGGGGCGTCTCCTAGATGCTGTCACCACCAAAGATGGCTCGTATAAGGTGGAGAAGTTGGGTGGTCGGCTACTGGAACTGGGGTTCCCGGATAGTTGGAAAGTTTGGTTTGAACTGACGATCTTTGGGGGTTTTATAGATCTATTTCGTGCTCCCCAAGCTTGATCCAAGGATGGGCGATGGAGATGGTTGTTAGGTGAATAGGATCAATGGCTTAGATCGTCAAAAAGAGTTGAAATGCGTGCGGAATAATTAGGTGAAAGAAGCCGGTCAGAACAGACTGGAATAACAGCTTCTTGAAGAAGATGAGCCAGGTGCTGACAAGTGTCAGCACCTGGTTGGCCCATATATTGAAATTGCTTGTAAATTCATTTTAAATATTAAATAACATTATTTTAAATAGGTATAAATACAAGAAATGTAAATAAATTAATTATTTAATTTATGGAATTATTACTTTTTATAAATAATAAATATTATTTGAAATATAAATATTAATAAATATGTATATATAAATAGGTTTTAGATTTTTAATTTAATAAATAAATGACTAAAAATTAATTTTATATTTTCTTAGTTATTAGAATAATAAATAAGGACCATGTGATTTTTTTATGGATTTTAAGAAATTATTTTCCTTTTTTAATAAATATGAGTAGTATTTAGTTAGTTCATTTTTTTGCCTATAATTTAAGGTTTTTGATTTTATTAAAAAATCAAATAAGCTCCAAAAATTATGAAATAAATTAGGGTGAAAATACAAGATCATGAAAATATTTAGAAATTATAAAATTAAGAAAACTATAAATAATGTATGTTATATAAAATAAATAACCCAGAAACCCCGTTGTCTTTTGGTCCCAAAACCGACTTTTTGCAAACGGACTCTGAATTCGATGAAACATTTATTAATTGGAAAATATTATTTTATGAACTTTAAAGGTGAGTAGAGTGAAATTGGAGTTCGTACGAAGAAGTTATGATGTTCGGAAGTTGAGATTTTGACAATTTATAGGCTAGATTTCTTAGCATATATAAAGGGTAATATTTTTAACTTATTTTTAAATTTTTGTATACATTTTAGAAATAATTAGGAAAAGAGTTTGGTGAAAAATATGTACATATGAATTAATTAAAATTCATTGAATTTTTGTATTTATTTGATAAATAGTGTAAAGTGTATGGAGTGTGACTTAATTTATTTTTTTGGTTTTCTTTCCTTATCGCCCCCTACTTTTTGGTTTGTCGACCAATCCATGCTGACTTGGTCTCGGGAGTTAGGCTATAAATATACCTTGCAGTTATATTTATATTTTAAGTCATATTGTACATATATACATATATCCAATCAGCCTTTTGTTCTTTTTCTTGGTTCTTTATTTATTTACATGATTTTGATGGCTAAAAGTGACTTTTTATTCATGAATGAAGATTTGTTAAAAGATGGAATTAATGAATATTTACATGCATTTGTTAAGGGTTTTAAGACAAAATGCGACAGAAAAGTTAATGAATCATGGATTCATCAACCCCCTATACTTAAACTTTGCTAGTCCCTTAGCAAACACTTATTTGAAAAGTAAGTGAAAAAGAAAGAAAGTTAGAATGAATTTGTTTTCCTAAACCAATTCATGAGAACAGACAAAGGATAGAGCTCGATCGTGCCTGAAACAAGCATTTTGTCGGAACCTTAACTAGGATTAGGATTTTATCCTCAACAGTCCTCAAGCTCCACAAATCCTTACTAAAGATCACTTCATCAGCTAGTTCAGACTCACTTATTCATATCGCAAACTCTATCATCCTTGAAGTCAACTTGTACAGTGTGTGAATTGATTTAGCTCTTCCTTCTTAGAGAAACGAAGAAACCGTCCATCCCGGCTATACACTTCTATGGCTTCCTCATCCCGCTACTCTTTCCTCGGGGAGGGAGGTATTCCCTTCTAAGTTCAGTTCTGCTATGTCCACAATCGAATATAGAGAGAAAGTGAAAGAATGAGAAAAGAAGTGGAGTGCGACCAGTGTAGACGCATCTCCTTGTGAAGCTCAACCGGTGTAGCTGAGTCTTCACTAAGATGTGCAGGCATTTTTGGTGGAAGCTTGGACCATTGTGGTCTTATTTGGTGGCTTCTGCTTTGCTTTGACTTTGTACTTTTCTTGCACTACATTCATCCTTTTGTGCCTCGACGGATATAACATCTTTTTATTCCGTCCCTTTTTTGAGGTCTTAGAAAAATTGTGTCAGCAGATCCTTCCCTCATCCGAAGCAACTATCGCAACCCCAATCTCTCCCGTCTTTAGACGTCAATGCCGCAAAGATAAGGATAGAACACACTACCAAGATGTACTGCCCTTCGTAACTCCATGCGAGTTGAGCTAAGTGCGGAGTGCATGTGTTCAAGATTGGTTCACTGGTGTAGAGTTGTACGGATGACTCCAAATAGTCTACTTAAGCACATATGACTTGATTTCCTGAATATGGTCTTACAGAACCCAAAGATTTAAAGTCAAAAGACCTAAAGAGTCTAAATTCCATATCCTAACCAGGCTCCTTACAACGAGAGTTAAAGGTCGTAATCAAGCTCCATCCTTTAGACTAGACTCAGTCCTTAGTTCCAGAAATCAAACTTATTCTGAAAAATGTGAATGCAAATGCAACCATGTTTTTGTGAAGTATATTTTCTGAATTTTACTCATTTTTATGGATTTTAAGGCTTTTGTAATTTTTATGAATTTTAGGACTTTGTAATTTTTATGAATTTTCTGGTTTTTATAAACAAGTTTTTGTATATGAATTTTACAAGATATATTTTATTTAGGTTAAAACTCTAATGTATTTTACATATTTTATCTACAAAGTATTTTACAAGGATTAAATGATTTTTACACAAATTTTAATAAATAGGATTTTAAATAAGTATTATACAAATTTTAAATACAACTTTTAAATACATATTTTAATTACAAGTTTTAAATACAAGTTTTAAACATATTTTACTTATTTACAAGGATTTTATAAATAATATATAAATATATAAGGGGATTTTAAATTAACCCTTACCCACTTTTATGGATTTTATAGATATAGAAAATACATAAAAGTACGAGTTATGGACAAAAGTATATACAAAATATATACGCACCCCCTATTCTTAGCTTGTGCTATGTCCTCATAGCGTCAAAAGAGAAAAAGGAGGACATAACTCGTGCTAAGTAAAAGTGGGTGAAAAAGAATAAAGAGTATAAGTCAGTCAAACCCCCCTATACTTACGATCAGGTCATCGTAAGTATAATGGAAGGGCAAAAACGGGATGACTGAGTGAAAAGAATAAGTAACGAAAGTTCAAAAAGGAAAAGAATACGAAATCATCAAAATCACTCGGTCCCCCCTATACTTAGGATAAGGCATCCTAAGTATAGAAAAGAGTGTAGCCAAAAATCAGAGACCACTGATTTGTGAAAAAGAAAGGCTATACAAAAGAATCAAAACAAAAAATAAAACATAAATCACCGAACAATCGGTCCCCCCTATACTTAAGATCTGGTATCCTAAGCATAGGAAGACGAGCAAAAATGGGGACGATTGTGGTCTACAAAGAATATACAAGTGTTGTGGATCTCCAAAATCGAATGGCTCAAAAGAATTTGTACAGGATGAGATGAAGTGAAAGAATGATCATGATTCCTGTACAAAATAAATCACTTCAGTACGGGCCAGATGATCAGTAGTTTCGACGAAGTGCTTCCGCATCTTCCCGTTAACCACGAACGGCTCTACACCAGGTGACACATCTGATATTGCGATACTGCCATTGTCGTGCACCGTTCTGACTATGTATGGTCCTTCCCACTTGCTTTTTAATTTGCCAGGAAAAATTCTCAATCTCGCATTGAACAACCAGACTTTCTGCCCTGGGACAAAGGTCTTGTGCCGAATATGTCTGTCATGCCATTTCTTCACTTTGCCTTATAGATGAGTGTGTTCTCGTATGCTTGATTTCGAATCTCTACCAGCTCATTGATTTAGCCAAAAATAGGTGGTCTTAAGTTCAGCACAAAGCGTGAACTCAGTCGGTGTGTTGACCACACTAAATCTGACTAAAGTCAACAATTAACCCACACTAAAATCAATAATTAGAAATAAATGTGGAGTTAAAATTTATTTTTAACTCTGCACAAATGATGTAAAGGGCAAGTATGCAGAGAGTTCGAACACAGGGAGTGATGAATCCATGATTCATCACCTTTATTCTTTCATTTTGGCTAAAATCCTTGGTAAAATACATGTAAATATCCACTAATTCCATTTAATTAACATTCTAACCACCAATATTAATATTATATAATTAACACTTAAAATTATCCAAAATAAAAGAATAAAGAGAAAAAGGAAAATAAAAATAAAAAGAAGGCTGGATATAAAATATACAGACTGATCCTAACCCCGAGACCAGGTCAATATTGACCAGGTCGACAAAAGAAATAAGTAGGGGGAGATAAGGATCTTAACTTATAAAAATATAAAGAAAATCAAGACCAAAAATACAAATTACCCATTTTCCATAATGTAAATACTTCCTCTATTTTATTTATCATCAAAACACTCCAAACCAAAACACTTCCTTCATAAAAGTTGTAGATAATAATGTAAATAAAAATACAAAATTGAGTTCGTGCAAAAATAATAACCAACGTACAATTGATACACAGAATAAAAAGCCAAAATCTCAACTTCACAGACCCATATCTTGCAAATAAAAACTCCAAATTAACCAAACTCACCTTTAATTGTATATAGCATTTCATAAACTAATTTATAAAATTGGGTGCATAATTTTTGGAGTCCATATGCAGAAGTTAGGTTTTTGGCCCTTCTTGTACATAATACCTGATCAAAATATTCATTTTATCCAATATTCTTTATTTGTATAAATTAATATTTTTTCGAATATTGTAAATAATGTCTATAATACATGTTTATAATAAATAAAAAAAATAATAATTTTTGTATAATAAAAAAATAATAATAATAAAAAAATAATAAGTCTATATCATACATAGACAAATTACCTATACTACTTATATGTACCTGAATAAAAAGGATTTTTTTTATTCTTTTATAATGTAGATATTATATATAACTTAGTAAAAACACAAATCCAAAATAAATGAAACAAAAAAAAAATAAAAATAAAAATAATAAAATGTATATAATATATATAGGTAAAATACCTATAAGTATACTTCCATATACATGTACACATTTATTTAAAATTATAAATAAACTTATAAAAATTAGATAAAAATGTATTTATATTCACAAAAATAAATTACAAATTTATATAAAATAATAATCAAATAAATAAATAAATAAGAATTCTTATTATTTAAAATACTTAATTAATAACTTAATTAATTAATGTATAAATAATTTATTCTTAAGATTTATTTAATTATACATTTGGGCGGTTTTGACTTTTCCACGGATGAACAGTGCCCGCCCAGACACTGTTCATCGTCTTCTTCCTCCCGGGATCCGTCGAGCTCCTGTGTACCAACAGAACCTCCTCGCACCCTGGCGACTCTCTTCTTCGCCTCAACCTCCTCCAACTGCTCCAACCGCCTGTCCGTTCGACCAACCAACTCCGGTGATCACATCCACCGCCGGTGACGGGAACCGGCATCTTGCTCCCCAAGGAACCTCATCTTCCCCTATTTCCGTCTAGGTTCATCCTCTTCTTTTTCTATAAATAGGGCTCCACCCCTCTCCGTTGAGATCATCCGCCATTTTTTCTGAAATCACTCTACGATTCTCAGAGAGAGAGAGAGAGTTGAGTCGCATCCAGGGAGAGGGTGACAGCCTCCGCCCGGGCCTCTTCTCCGGCGCGATCATCTGTGTGCGCGTCGCACCACGTCGCTGCACGAAGCCTCCGTGGATCGCCACCGCGTTGCAGGCGAAGATCCTGCGGAGCTCCGCCGAGTTCCGCATCCTCAGGCGATCTCTTCACTTGTTCTCCAGGTTAGTTTCTGATCCGATCTCCCTATCTCGAACCTCCAATTCTCTTCTCAATCCCTCCATTCTGGTTTTCAATCGAAAAGCATTCAAAATTTCCCTCGATTTCGTCTGTTTCCTCAACAATTTCACCATTCTCCATTCCGCATCCACCTTCGAATTTCCCTTCCATTTCTTATTCTATCCTTCATACCTGATCAACTCCGTTCACGACGGTGAACAGAGCCTCGTTCCTTTTTCCATCGCATCAAATAGGAGCGTTCCACTCACTTCTCCGTTTTCCACTCCCTTCTATCCAATTAGATCCATCCAAATCTAAGCTCAAATTTTCTTCCCCTAACGTCTGGCCGAGGCCTCAATTCCTCGAGCATTTGAGTCCATTTGCAGAGGCTTCGAGGGATTCATCGTAGACTTGTAACAGAAGATCAATAATCATCTGGATCACCGGAATCTGACGCCTGCAGCAAATCCTCCCCGCGCGAAGACCAAACGATGCCCTCTGCAGCTCCTGGAGGAACGCCGCTCATAAGCTCCGCCACGAACCGCTCCGCCCCTTGAAGAATTGCACTTGCATCGAATTAGTTATCGTATCGCGATCGATCAGATCCGCCGTCTTCAAGCCAAATTTTACATCGAAGTCGCGTAGTCGAACGCTCTGGGAACGAAAGCCACCACCGCTATTCGAGAGCTCCGCCGCCGTAACAAATTGCAGATGAACATGTTATACAGGTACCGTCGGATCAATATTTGATCGAACGCGCCAGATTCCGCTACGCTCGCCGTCGAGCAAGGAGGAGCGAGGAGTTGCCGGCGTGATCCCCGCCATCGTGAGCTTCCGCTCCGCCGCGAGAAGCCTCCGCGAGTCGCCGTCGCGTTGCAGGCCACGACTCATCTACAGGCGCACCTCAACTTTCCAGATTCTGCCACGTCCCGATCTGACACTGGGATCCAAATCATCCGCGACGAACTTCGTCGATCGTCGTTTCAATTCAGGGGAGAACAGGAGCTGTTGTTAGTTCACGACTTAATTTCAAATCAAGACCTCAGCCTCGAAGCATTCGTCATTTGCAGATCTTAGGAGCCGCGCGGCCGCCTCAATCGTTGAACCAGATTCTTTCACCGACCCACCGCCTAACAACCTCACGTGTTCGGCACGTGAGGTTGGATATTTCGGGCACTTTGCATTGATATACCCGGATTTAGTTTCATTGCGAACAGGTCCAGGTGCTTGATCTATCAAGTGGATTGCACGGGCTACTTGCGAAGAAGTCCAACTCCAGCCGCAGTCACGAGGGCAGCAAGTATTTCCTGGACATTTACGCTCATACCCCTGCAACTTCTGGATATTGCATTCGTATCCCCCTTACTTTCTGTTCATCACACATATACCCCTATCCTTGTATATAACCCATATACATAATAAATGCACCTCTAAAAATACAACAAAAATTACCTTTAGCACATTTTTCTATATTTTTCGTATTAAACTCAAAACAAAACAAAAATTAAATAACAAAACCTATAAAAAAATATAAAATTCACAAAACTTCAAAAATTCGTAACTAACTCATTAAAAATTCCCTAAAAACGCACAATATATCATTTTAAAGGGATTTTCATCTACTTTGTACAGAAAATACAAGAAAAATATTTCCACATTAATTTCACTCTTAAAAATCTAAAATACGCCACTGTTTTCAATAAAAACTTCCTTTTCATCTCAAAAATAAAATCAAACTTCAAAAAAAATCTTAAAAACCATCTCAAAATCCATAAAAACAGTAAAACATACATAAAACATAAAAATAACGAAATCAAAATTTAAAAAAAAAATAATAAAACATTTTCTAAAATAAAAAAATCATAAAATAATTAAAAAATTACAAAAACAATATAAAATTCGTAAAAATCAAATAAAAATCCATAAAATTCTCTAAAAATTAAATAAAAATTAGGAGACCATTAGCCTAAGTTTTTTCATCGATTCTCCCTAGTTTAATACAGTTTGCCTCCCTGAGTTCGACACTCCCGTACGAATCCACTATACACATTTGTTTAGGAGTATAAATAAAAACAAAAGAAGATTAATCCACATTAATCTTTTCTGGTAAAACTCACCTGGTCGACAACGACCGCGATACTTTTTCTCTGATTTCTTCGCAGGGATTCGAGAAAGAAGCTGATCAGGTGGTGTTTTTCAGATGGCGCCGTTGCCGGGGAGGCAGCGCTAGGAGGATCGCGAAGACCTTAGGATTCGATTTCATTTTCGCGATCTTATTTCTCTTACTTCACGGTTTCTTGTTTTTGATTTGTGCAGCACAGCTCGAGCCGCGCAGCTCAAAACCGCGAAACCAAGTAGTTTATAATTTCTTGTAATTTTCTTGTAAAAAAAACATATATAAAAAGTGTCGTAGAAAGGGGCCTCGTAAAGGCATCCCGACTTGTATCTTCTCGGGGTCTGTTTCACCAGGGCTGTACTCCTGGGGGAGCAGGGCACCCACCGCGGCTTTTCTCGATCGCGATTTTTCTCAACGGTTTTCCGCGGCTTTTCCGAGATAGGTGCTTGTTAGGTGTTTTACGGTTTTTTCCCTTCTCTGCGCATCGTAGCTTAGCTTAGATTAGATGCTTGCATAGGATTCGACACCTAGGTGCTTGTATCTAGGGCCAATCCCGAAAATACAGAAATACTTAGACGATTTTTCTCTGAAAATATCCAAAAAAAAGTGATAACCGAAAATTAAAACAGGGACTGCTAATTCTATTGACTTTAAAATAAACGTAAAGACTCACTTGTTTTGGGAGAGCAATCCCCGAAAAACCGAATCATCGATCTCATCTCCAGATCAGCGAGAGAGAGACGACACATAAGGTAGAGCCAGAGTCCGGGCTTCTATCGAAATACTACTTAGTTCACGCCTTGATTCACCTTATTTCAGTGGGTGCTCTCGGGTAGCCGGAAACGGTCCGAGTTCACTTAGCAGAGTGGAAGGTTTAGAGGACACTGCGTAAGGCTCCGTCCTCAAGTAACACGGGTAGCCGGAAACGGTCCGTACTTACTTCCATACTGGCTGAGACTAGGTGAGTTCTGGTGAGAACTCGGGATAGTACGACGTTGAAGTCTCGGGCACCTATCTAATCTCGTTTATCTGAGAGAACGTTGTTTGCCAATCAACCATAAAACCGAAAAGATAAACGACCGAACTCTTACGGTCATCACCTGAGTTGCGTTGGTGAAATCGGGATTTGCTTTGTGTTTGACTTGTGGTGTGAGTCCTATCTTTCAGATCTATCTCTGAGATCTATCGTAATCACTCGTTGTCTGTGTCTTGTCTAGAATCGATTTTTTTTTTCTTCTTGAAGTCACAATGATGGGTAGGCAATCTATTAGGCCGACTCTTGAGGCATCGCTTCCAGGCGTATCTACCCAATCATCTAGGTCGATTCGAGACGATTCGTGTCTCGAATCTGAGTCGAGTCATTCACCATTCTCCGAGTGTAACTCTGACCTCGGGGAATCGTCTCCTTTTGTTTTCCTATCTTCTCCATCTCCTTCTATCCCTTTGTTTTCGTCTCCATTGAGCCAACCTTCAGTTACAGTGACAGCTGAGCAGATGTATGAGACCCGCGAGCTAGTTTCAAATCAGATGAGAGATCCGGGTTCACGAGTTGCTGAGATACGAATGCGGATGGTGCAGCCTGCATCTTCTTCAGGAGCTGAGTCAGTCTCTACATCGAAATTTCCAACCTTCCTTATTGATTCAGACTTCGTGTCATTGCTGCCCAAGTTCCATGGAAAATCGCACGAGGAACCATACGAGCATCTACATGAGTTTGAGGAGATTTGCAGCATTCGATTCTATTCTGATATTACACCTGAGGATGCCATGAAGAAGACCTTTCCCTTGACACTCAAGGACGGAGCCGCGAGATGGTTCCGACTTCTGGGAAAGGAGCGAGCTGGTTGGGGTACGCTTCGAATAGCTTTTCTGAGGAAATTTTACCCCATTAGCCGAGCCAATTTTATGCGGTCGGTTATCAGAGACTTTACACACGATCCCCATGAGCCACTTCAGGATATGTGGCTCCGATTTCATATTCTTCTGAGGAGATTCCCGGACCACGGGATCTCCAGAGCTGAGTTAGCTCAGATATTTTATCTGGGGATGACCGCAGAGCAGCAAGCATTGGTCGATGCCTCGTGTGGTGGTTCACACCGTAGTCTTGACGAGGACTCGCTATGGAATCTCTTCGGAGAGATTTCTGATGTCAAGACGACACACGAGGGTGATGCCAGACCACTTCGATGCGATCTACCTCCCGCAAACTTAGGGATCGCACATCAGGCAGTTGATGTGGACACTGATGCAGTCTCGAGGATGGACGCTGAGCCAGTAGTGGAGAGCTCTTATCCTCAGAGACCGACACTTCTTCCGTTGAGTTTTCAGCCGGAGTATGAGTCGGTCCCATGCTTTCCTGTTCAAGAACCTTGGATTCCTACTCTTCAGGTAATCCAAGACACCGAGCGAGAGCCCTTGCTATTTCAGCCAACGTATCAACCGATGCAGTTTGCATATCATGACCATTGCTACGAGCAGCCACCTCAGGAGCATATCTTCTCAGATTCATTTGATCATTCTGAGCGTCTTCAGCAACCTGAGATGGATGTGGGACACTACTTCGAGAGCCTTGATATAGACGGTCCCACATTCGACCATTTTGTCCGTCTAATTCATGAGCAGACTGCCTATCGTAGAGAGCAGATGGACACCTTCAGAGATTATATTGCCAGCATTGTCACAGAGCAGAGAACAATTTCAGATATTCCCGCTTCACATGAGTCGTTGAAGGAACATAGAACCGGCAACGGCGCGGGAGCACATTCAGATTCTGATTCTCCATGTAGCGAAGGCGAAAAATCACAAAAAAATAGAAAAAGAAGAAAATCCAAAAAGAAAAATAAAGACAAGACTTCAGATTCTTCTGATGGATCTATAGTTTCTACTCTTCACAGAGCTAGTCCCCGTTTTAGAAAAAGATCTTCATCTTTTTCTTCTGATCCTCCGAGTGTACATATTGACATGGAGGATGTACAGATTCCCTTCCCAGATGCTTTGAATTTAGGAAGGGGTGAAAAATCAGAAAATTTTAAAAATATTCAAGAATCGGAGTTTACGGAAGAGATGTTGGACCGAATTCAGATCAGGCTCACTCTTTCGGAGGCATTGGTCCACATTCCTCTTCTTCGGAAATGCTTGAAGCCACATACCACGCCGAAAAGAAAGAAGAGGAGAAATCATTGCTCTGAGAAACAAGTGTTGACCATTGCCACTTGTTGCGCCATCCAGCACACATCTCCCAAGAAGAAAAAGAAAGATATGGGAGCACCATTTATCAGCTGTCAGATTTCGAATCATGAGTTTGAGCACACCTTGTTAGACAGCGGTTCGTCAGTGAACATATTACCCTTCCATCTTCTCGACATTCTTCATCTAGGGCCTCTAAAGCGAGCCAGAATGATTCTCCAGTTTCCTGACCGATCGGTCAAGAGGCCGAAGGGTATACTTAAGGACGTTGTCGTGATGGTACAAGGCACAAAATTCACTGTGGATTTTGTTGTCTTAGACTCTGACTCTTCAGTACCATCGTATGATGCTGCCATCATTCTTGGTCGGCCTTTTCTACGTACAGCTAAGGCTGTAATTGATTATGGGACAGACCGCGTCACGTTCCCTCCCAGCAGCACAGAGCCGAGCTCCGAGCCTATAGAGACTCTGTCAGTAGATGAAAGTGCTTCCGAACCATCAGAGATAGAGGCATGTGAGATCACAGATGAGATTAGGCAAGATCGTATCCCTTCTGATTCTACAGAGACTCGAGATTTCCTTTTCCGAGAGGAAAACTCGGAGGTCACATCTTTTGGTGATCCGAGTACACATGTCTGGAGATGTGTTGACGAGATCCAGAGTATCTACGTCATTGAGACGAAACAGCTGGTGGCACGAACTTCGAAGGCCGATCCTGTTTCGATTGTTGATCATTCATTCGAGCCTTCCTGTTGTGAGATTATTGAGCCCTCTTGTCACGAAGATTCAGATAAGGGCTTCGATGCTGAGGAGATCAATCAGATTGCAGCAGAGTTCGACCTCTATCTGGCGTCTACTTCAGAGACCGTGGAGCAGATTTCAGAGGTTGGTTCTATCCATCTTTTCGGCCATCTGGGTTGCTCCTCACCGATCAACAAAGATCAGGGATCCTCCGACTCAGATATGGATATCTCCGAGGATGACCCTGATGTCGACCTACATCTTGTAAATTCTATCGTTCCTAGGTCGCGCAAGAAGGCCAATCTCCCGCTTTCTTGAGCCTGTACAGTTCGTTTACTCTTGTATATATTTTCGATTTCATTCATTCTTATTTTCATTTGTCTTACACCCTTAGGTTGATCTAGATTTTGCTATACTTAGGATGTGCTTTATCCTAAGTATAGGGGGGTGTAGACACCGTGTTGTTGTTCTTCGTCTTGTTCGATCACCCCTGTTGTTGCTTATACTTAGGGCGTGCTTTACCCTAAGTATAGGGGGGTGATCTCGCTCATTTCCCTTTTGATCGTCGTCGTTTTTGTATCATCTGCTCCCTCACTTGTCCCTCATCTTTTGATATTCGTCTCTATACTTAGGGATATTTTACCCAAAGTATAGGGGGGACAAGCTGAGCCGTTGAGTTGTGTATAATCTCTTGACCTCGATCATCTTCGGTTTTGAGTCTGCTATTCTTAGGATCACTTGATCTTAAGTATAGAGGAGATGATCGACTTCTATTCTTTATTCGTTATTCTTTGAGTCATTGTAGTATAGTTTTTTCACCGATCTATACTTAGCCCGAGTTATGTCTTCCTTTGCCGCTCCTTTGGTCACTATGAGGACATAGTTCACGCTAAGTATAGGGGGGTGTCGTATATATATACTATATATACTTTAGAAGCCATAACTCGTACTTTCTCGTATTTTTAAATAATAAGGCTTCTTAAAAGTATGGGTTTATATTTTGGGTTTTTAAAAGCCGCAAGAAAACCGTAAAAATGTTTTATAAAAAATGGCATTAAAATTTGCAGATAAAAAAAGTTGTAAAATTCTTTGATAAAATCCTTAAAAATTTGAAAAATAAAATCCTCATAAAAATCTTGTATAAAAGCCGTATAATGTGTATATAAAACTTGTATAAAATCCTTTGTAAAATACACAAAAATCCGTGTAAAATTTGTGTAAATCGAATTAATTCACTAACTTTTACAAAAAAGACCCCTAAAAATTGAAAAGTTTAAAATCCAATAAAAATTTGCAAAATTCTTTAAAAATCACTTAAAGCATTTAAGCCGAAAAATCTACCTCATAAAAAAATTGTTGCATTCATTAGCATTTTTCAGAACAAGTTTGATTCTTGAACCGCATGGATCTAAGTCCGAGAGATGGAGCTTGGTTTAGGCCTTAATCCACTTAATTCAAGAGGGACTTTATTAGGATCGGGAATTGAGACTCTTCAGGTCTTGTAGACTTAATTCTTTGGGTTCCATGAGACCGTGTTCGGAATTCAACTTGAAAGTGCCTAAGTAGGACACCTGGTGTCATCCGTTGAACTCTTCTCCATTTGAATCAATTTTGAACTCAAGCACTCTACACTTAGCTCGACCTGCCTAGGGTTGCGAAGGGCAATCCATTTCGGTGGTGCGTTTCCATCCTTATCTGGCGGTGGTGATGTCTAAAGACGGGAGAGATTGGGGTTGAAATAAAGCTTCGGATGAGGGAAGGATCTGCTGGCACAATTTTTCCAAGACCCCAAAAAATGGGCGGAATGAAAAGATGCTATATCCGTCGGGGCATAAAAGACCGATGCAGTGCAACAATCATTACTACCAAAGAAGCCAAATACACAAATTCCAAAAATGACCACAATGGTCCGAGCTTCAGAAAAGCCTGCATGTCTTCGTGGAGACTTGGCTAAACTGGCCAGGCTTCACCGGAGATGTGATTACACTGATCACACTCCAGTTCTCTTCTCCTTCTTCTACCTTCTTTCTTATTCGATTGTGGACACAACACGACCTGACCTCAGAAGGAAATACCTCCCTCCTCGAGGACTGAGTTGCTGGATAAGGGCCCAATGGAAGTGTGTAGCTGTATGGGCGGTTTCTTCGCCTCTCTAAGCGGGAAGAGCTAAAACTTTTCACACACAGTACTGATTGTTTTCAAAGCCGAAAAGTTTGCGTGATGGATAGGTGGATCTGAGCTGGCTGTTGAGGTGAATCTGGATAAGGATTTGTGGAACTTGAGGGCTGTCGAGGCTTAAATCCTAAGTCTAATAGAGTCCCGACACACTATTAATCCAAAGGTCTAAATCCAGGCTCCAAATTTTGGACGAAGTAAAATTCGGTTTAAAGAAACTAGCACGTTCTAAGTTCTTTTATTTTCCTTTTTCTTTTTCTTTTTGCTTGCACTTATTTATAGAATAAGTGTTTGCTAAGGGACTAGCAAAGGTAAAGTATAGGGGAATGATGAATCCATGATTCATCACCTTTATTCTTTCATTTTGGCTAAAATCCTTGGTAAAATACATGTAAATATCCACTAATTCCATTTAATTAACATTCTAACCACCAATATTAATATTATATAATTAACACTTAAAATTATCCAAAATAAAAGAATAAAGAGAAAAAGGAAAATAAAAATAAAAAGAAGGCTGGATATAAAATATACAGACTGATCCTAACCCCGAGACCAGGTCAATATTGACCAGGTCGACAAAAGAAATAAGTAGGGGGAGATAAGGATCTTAACTTATAAAAATATAAAGAAAATCAAGACCAAAAATACAAATTACCCATTTTCCATAATGTAAATACTTCCTCTATTTTATTTATCATCAAAACACTCCAAACCAAAACACTTCCTTCATAAAAGTTGTAGATAATAATGTAAATAAAAATACAAAATTGAGTTCGTGCAAAAATAATAACCAACGTACAATTGATACACAGAATAAAAAGCCAAAATCTCAACTTCACAGACCCATATCTTGCAAATAAAAACTCCAAATTAACCAAACTCACCTTTAATTGTATATAGCATTTCATAAACTAATTTATAAAATTGGGTGCATAATTTTTGGAGTCCATATGCAGAAGTTAGGTTTTTGGCCCTTCTTGTACATAATACCTGATCAAAATATTCATTTTATCCAATATTCTTTATTTGTATAAATTAATATTTTTTCGAATATTGTAAATAATGTCTATAATACATGTTTATAATAAATAAAAAAAATAATAATTTTTGTATAATAAAAAAATAATAATAATAAAAAAATAATAAGTCTATATCATACATAGACAAATTACCTATACTACTTATATGTACCTGAATAAAAAGGATTTTTTTTATTCTTTTATAATGTAGATATTATATATAACTTAGTAAAAACACAAATCCAAAATAAATGAAACAAAAAAAAAATAAAAATAAAAATAATAAAATGTATATAATATATATAGGTAAAATACCTATAAGTATACTTCCATATACATGTACACATTTATTTAAAATTATAAATAAACTTATAAAAATTAGATAAAAATGTATTTATATTCACAAAAATAAATTACAAATTTATATAAAATAATAATCAAATAAATAAATAAATAAGAATTCTTATTATTTAAAATACTTAATTAATAACTTAATTAATTAATGTATAAATAATTTATTCTTAAGATTTATTTAATTATACATTTGGGCGGTTTTGACTTTTCCACGGATGAACAGTGCCCGCCCAGACACTGTTCATCGTCTTCTTCCTCCCGGGATCCGTCGAGCTCCTGTGTACCAACAGAACCTCCTCGCACCCTGGCGACTCTCTTCTTCGCCTCAACCTCCTCCAACTGCTCCAACCGCCTGTCCGTTCGACCAACCAACTCCGGTGATCACATCCACCGCCGGTGACGGGAACCGGCATCTTGCTCCCCAAGGAACCTCATCTTCCCCTATTTCCGTCTAGGTTCATCCTCTTCTTTTTCTATAAATAGGGCTCCACCCCTCTCCGTTGAGATCATCCGCCATTTTTTCTGAAATCACTCTACGATTCTCAGAGAGAGAGAGAGAGTTGAGTCGCATCCAGGGAGAGGGTGACAGCCTCCGCCCGGGCCTCTTCTCCGGCGCGATCATCTGTGTGCGCGTCGCACCACGTCGCTGCACGAAGCCTCCGTGGATCGCCACCGCGTTGCAGGCGAAGATCCTGCGGAGCTCCGCCGAGTTCCGCATCCTCAGGCGATCTCTTCACTTGTTCTCCAGGTTAGTTTCTGATCCGATCTCCCTATCTCGAACCTCCAATTCTCTTCTCAATCCCTCCATTCTGGTTTTCAATCGAAAAGCATTCAAAATTTCCCTCGATTTCGTCTGTTTCCTCAACAATTTCACCATTCTCCATTCCGCATCCACCTTCGAATTTCCCTTCCATTTCTTATTCTATCCTTCATACCTGATCAACTCCGTTCACGACGGTGAACAGAGCCTCGTTCCTTTTTCCATCGCATCAAATAGGAGCGTTCCACTCACTTCTCCGTTTTCCACTCCCTTCTATCCAATTAGATCCATCCAAATCTAAGCTCAAATTTTCTTCCCCTAACGTCTGGCCGAGGCCTCAATTCCTCGAGCATTTGAGTCCATTTGCAGAGGCTTCGAGGGATTCATCGTAGACTTGTAACAGAAGATCAATAATCATCTGGATCACCGGAATCTGACGCCTGCAGCAAATCCTCCCCGCGCGAAGACCAAACGATGCCCTCTGCAGCTCCTGGAGGAACGCCGCTCATAAGCTCCGCCACGAACCGCTCCGCCCCTTGAAGAATTGCACTTGCATCGAATTAGTTATCGTATCGCGATCGATCAGATCCGCCGTCTTCAAGCCAAATTTTACATCGAAGTCGCGTAGTCGAACGCTCTGGGAACGAAAGCCACCACCGCTATTCGAGAGCTCCGCCGCCGTAACAAATTGCAGATGAACATGTTATACAGGTACCGTCGGATCAATATTTGATCGAACGCGCCAGATTCCGCTACGCTCGCCGTCGAGCAAGGAGGAGCGAGGAGTTGCCGGCGTGATCCCCGCCATCGTGAGCTTCCGCTCCGCCGCGAGAAGCCTCCGCGAGTCGCCGTCGCGTTGCAGGCCACGACTCATCTACAGGCGCACCTCAACTTTCCAGATTCTGCCACGTCCCGATCTGACACTGGGATCCAAATCATCCGCGACGAACTTCGTCGATCGTCGTTTCAATTCAGGGGAGAACAGGAGCTGTTGTTAGTTCACGACTTAATTTCAAATCAAGACCTCAGCCTCGAAGCATTCGTCATTTGCAGATCTTAGGAGCCGCGCGGCCGCCTCAATCGTTGAACCAGATTCTTTCACCGACCCACCGCCTAACAACCTCACGTGTTCGGCACGTGAGGTTGGATATTTCGGGCACTTTGCATTGATATACCCGGATTTAGTTTCATTGCGAACAGGTCCAGGTGCTTGATCTATCAAGTGGATTGCACGGGCTACTTGCGAAGAAGTCCAACTCCAGCCGCAGTCACGAGGGCAGCAAGTATTTCCTGGACATTTACGCTCATACCCCTGCAACTTCTGGATATTGCATTCGTATCCCCCTTACTTTCTGTTCATCACACATATACCCCTATCCTTGTATATAACCCATATACATAATAAATGCACCTCTAAAAATACAACAAAAATTACCTTTAGCACATTTTTCTATATTTTTCGTATTAAACTCAAAACAAAACAAAAATTAAATAACAAAACCTATAAAAAAATATAAAATTCACAAAACTTCAAAAATTCGTAACTAACTCATTAAAAATTCCCTAAAAACGCACAATATATCATTTTAAAGGGATTTTCATCTACTTTGTACAGAAAATACAAGAAAAATATTTCCACATTAATTTCACTCTTAAAAATCTAAAATACGCCACTGTTTTCAATAAAAACTTCCTTTTCATCTCAAAAATAAAATCAAACTTCAAAAAAAATCTTAAAAACCATCTCAAAATCCATAAAAACAGTAAACCATACATAAAACATAAAAATAACGAAATCAAAATTTAAAAAAAAATAATAAAACATTTTCTAAAATAAAAAAATCATAAAATAATTAAAAAATTACAAAAACAATATAAAATTCGTAAAAATCAAATAAAAATCCATAAAATTCTCTAAAAATTAAATAAAAATTAGGAGACCATTAGCCTAAGTTTTTTCATCGATTCTCCCTAGTTTAATACAGTTTGCCTCCCTGAGTTCGACACTCCCGTACGAATCCACTATACACATTTGTTTAGGAGTATAAATAAAAACAAAAGAAGATTAATCCACATTAATCTTTTCTGGTAAAACTCACCTGGTCGACAACGACCGCGATACTTTTTCTCTGATTTCTTCGCAGGGATTCGAGAAAGAAGCTGATCAGGTGGTGTTTTTCAGGGAGCAAGCAGGGTAATTCACAAAAAATTGTGCTCAAGTGAGTGTGTGATAAGTGTCTACACTAAGCAAGCAAGCAAATGAATTTTTGTGGGTTTTTAATTTTTAATTTTTTTTATTTAATTTTTAATTTTGTATTTGATTTTTAATTTTCTGATTTTTATATTTTATATTTTATATTTTTTTTTATTTTTTTTTAATATTGGAAAGTAAAGGCAATATAATAAAAAACAAGCTAAAATATTTATAAAAATGTGCAAAAATACTCAAAAATTCAGAAATTAATTGTTTTTGGTATTTTTATAATTTTCTACTGTTTTTGTGATTTTTATGGATTTTTCAAAGTGTTTTTGATATTTTTAAATACTGAAACAAAGAAAATCAGTGAAAATAAGGCTGGCTGTGAATAAAATGCAAATTAAAAATAGCAACCAGTACTCAAAATGTTTCACACTATTTTTCTAATAAAAAGGATAAAATAAGGGATAAATAGAACCTAAGTTTATGATTTTTGGATTTTTCTACTATTTTATATATTTTTTTGAAGTTTTTGAGTGTTTTTAAATTTTTAGTGTTTTTCTTTTGAAATTTTTAATGATTTTTGGACTGACACTAAAAGACAATAAAATAGACACTAGGTGATTTTTTTGGAATTTTTGGAGGGGTTTTATAATTTTTTTGGTATTTTCTACACTAGACAATACACAAAAAGGCGGTTTTTTTGATTTTTAATAAATATTAAAATAAAATAAAATCAAAAACTAAATATGTGGCGTGAAAGTACACGTGTCCAGGAGCTTAAGTCTATTTTTGTGAAATTTTTGGAGTTAAAATGATATTTTAAACAATTAGAACAAGAATCCCAACATTAAACAGTCCTGGCAAGGGCATAAATGCAATTTACAAAACTTCCAGGGGCATACATGCAATTTTCCACAAAAATATATACTGTATATTCAATTTTTAGCACCAAAAGACAATTACAAAACCCGCCTGGGCCTAATAGAAATTTTCCCACCAGGGCGCGTGACTTGCACGCGCCTGGGAAGGACTGGAATGCAATATCTCAAAAGCCTGGGTGTGTACTTGCAAAATAACCAAAAATATTACACGTGCTGCGAAGGTTTCAGGACTAAAACGAAATAAGTAAACAACCGAGGGTCCCTTTGCAAAATGCCCCCCACCTCACGTGTACAGGTCACGTGAGGTGACGTGGCGAAGGACTCAAATGCAAATAAATAAAGCCTGGGGGTCTCTTTGCAAATATTACAAAACTTTTACACTACAGACAAAAGTTTAAATACTAAATATTAAATACAAAAATGGCGAGGGTGTAGATGCAAAATACCCTCGCTCGGGCGTTCTGATGACGACGCGTGGCGCTAATCCAACGGCGGGGCGACAGGGCGCGATCCAGCGGCTGGAAGCGAGCCACTAATCCACGTGGCAGCTGGAGAACGGCCGATGACGGTTCGTGGATGCACGGCGGAGATTAGAACGCTCGAAGACGATCTGACGGCTGAGGCGTGGTGCGATCCAACGGCTACTGCTTAATCTGGAGCTGCGGCTCGATCGGACGGTGGGGACGCGAGGAGGAAGAACAGGGAAGAAGGCCGGCGAAGGCGAACTTCCCCGGCTCCGATCTCGCTTCTCCGGCGATGAATGGGCTCCAAAATGGAGCTGCAGACTCCTGGGAGGTCCCTCTATGGACTGGATGGCTCAGATTCGCCGGAGGAGCGTCGAGGTGCAGGCGCGAAGGCGGCGGAGCTTTTCGCTCCAGGTATCTCCGGCGAGGACTCAAAATGGCCCTCCAGATGCGTTCAAGGATCTTTGACCTGCAAAAAATGGTGAGAAGGTCCAGGGCAAAGTGCCTGGACCTTGGGTGGACCTAATCTAAGCGCGAAGGGGAGTGGACGTCGGTGGCCGGAGTTGCGCTCCGGCGATGATGCTTGGATGGGCGAAATACGTAATGGAACTTAGAATTTTTTTGGGGTTTTCGAAGATACGACTAACAGGAACCTAATGGTGCAAAGAAATAAACGGGGGGATGCCCTCGATGGCCAGAGCCAGAGGAGAAAGAGTACCTCGACGCCGGCTGTTGGCGGAGGTGCTGGAGGCTCCCTCGACTTCGCACGCCTTGGCCGAAGGGCTGGTGGTGGAGCTGTCACCTCCACGGAGCTCAGGAGCACGGAGATGGCGCTGAAGGGTGGACCAAGGGGACTCGATTCGAAATGGAAGAGGGGGAGTTAGTTTTAAGTGGTTTGACCCAAGGTGACAGGGGTCCAAAGACCAACGAATATCTTGCAAATCTTGGGTCCGACGACCAAGATTAAGCTTGGGCGAGTGAGATAGATGGTTGGTGAGAAATGTTGCAGAAGGATGCAACACGAAAATGTGAAAGAATCGGCCTAGAAAAAACCAAAAATATGGCTCAAAAACCAAGCCTGACATGGGCTACAGGGGTAGGTCAGACTGTTGACCTAGGTCAACAGTCCTGGCCTCCTGGTTGGTCCACGTGGACCAACCAGGAAAAACCCTGGAAAAATATATTAATAAATCTATTTAAAATACTAAATGGCCGAATTAAATAAAAGTTATAAAATAAAAAATGCTTAGAATTTTATGTAGTATTTTATTTTGATTTTTAATTATTTTTAGGAGTTTTATTTTTACAAGTTGCATTTTTAACCCTATATAGGTATAATATCTATGTATTTTGATATTTTATTTTTATTTAGGTATTTTTAATTATTATGATTTTTATTTAGTATTTTATAAAATTATAGAATACTTTTATTTACACAAATATATTTTTATTTTATTTTTCTGATATGTTTTGTGTATTTAATAAAATACAAGTGTATTTTATACAGGTATAGGTATATGCAGTATACCTATGTAGCCTTTATACAAGTATTTTTATTTTTATTTTTCTTTGCATTTTATTTCAATTTTAATGCATATATATATATTATAAGTAATATTTGCAAAATTATAAAAAATATAAAAATATAAAAATAATGAATAAATAATAAATTGAATATTTTATTCAGTACAAGTATACAATGAGGGTCCAAAACTCAACTTTCAAACCGTAGCTCCGCCAAATGCGAAACCACCGCCATTAATTAGATTATTTTATTCTATATACAATTAAAGGTGAGTACACTGCATTTGGAGTTGTCAATTGTGAGATACGGGTCTGGGAAGTTGGGATTTTGGATTCTTATTCAGACCATATCTTTTTGTCTGTATATGATTTTTCTGTGAAATCAATTTTGTATTTTTCTTTATAAAATTATCTACAACTTTCATGTACAAAGTTTCTTTATTTGATGTATAAAAAGTGGAACCAAAAATAGGTCCCAAAATGAATAAAGAATGAGTAGAAATTATAGGTGTTTTATCTGTGTTTCTGACCTTATCTCCCCCTACTTTATTCCTTGTCGACCTATTCATCAAGATGCCTAGGTCTCGGGGGTTTTGGTTCAAAAAATATTTACAATATTTTATTCTTTTTCTTTTCTTTATTTATTCTATAATTTTGGCCTTAATTACAGTAATTTACACACTGTTGAGATGCACATGCATGAATGCTAAGATGCTTGATTTAAGGCTATTTACAGGCATTTGCTAGGGTTTTAGGTGCCAAAATGATAGAATAAAGATGATGAAAGGTGGATTCATCATCCCCCTATACTTTACCTTTGCTAGTCCCTAGCAAACACTTATGCAATAAGTGCAAAAAGAAACAGAAAGAAAAGAAAAAGAAAAACTTGGATTTTATTTGATTATCAAACTTGTCTTCGCAAAATCAAAGTTTGGAGCTTAAGTCGGACCCTTGGAAGTTTAGTGCGGGCGGAACCTTAGTGAAAACCGTGTTTGAAATCCAACAGTCCCTGAGAAACCCAAAACTCTGCTCAAGTCTCCTCAATAGCCAGGTCAGAAATATCTCAATTCATACGCAAACTCTTACGACTATGAATCTGACTTGTACAGTGTAAGTGATGGTGGCTCTCCCCAACTAGAATGACAAAGAAACTGACTTCTCCAGTACGACAACCCAGTGATTCCCCAATCCAGCAACTCCATCCTCGAGGAGCGGGGTATTCCCTTCTAAGTTCAAGTGGCAACCAGCTCAAGAGGAGGGGGTGAAGAGAAGAATGGATGGTAGCCAGTGTAGCTACCTATCCTTGGATGCAAGACCAGTGTAGTCAAGTCATCCTGCTGCAGGCTCACATATTTAACTTTGGAACTCAAGCTTGCTTATTGACTTTGTACATACTTGCAGGCTTTTTATTTTTGTACATGCCTGAACATTGTTTTTTTGAAATACTATTCACAGCAGCATTTACATAAGGAGTTTTTCCTCTTGAGCCAGTAGACTATCCCTCTTTTGAAGCTTTATCGCAACCCACAGCCTCCTGTCTTTAGACTTCCTAATCACTGGACGGGTTGGGGTGCACTTCCTTCCCTAGAGGAGGACAAATGTTTCCACTTGTGTGCGTCTCATACCGGCAAATCCAATCCCCTCACCACTCCAACTGAGTTGAGCCATGTGAAAGGTGCAAGTGTCCAAGTTAGGTCATTATCAACAAGAGTCGTACGTGTGCTCCGAAATACTCTACTTAGGCAGTCAAGAATCCATTGAACCAAGTCTCGTGATGCTCAAAGAATTAAGTCAACTAGACCTGAAGTACCTCAAACACAGTTCCTATAAGGTTCCTGTTATTAGGTAGATTTTAAGGTCCAATCAAGCTCCAATCTCCGGATTTTACTTAGACTTGTTCAACTATCAAACTCAATCCGAAAAATGCAAATGTTATGCAATGCAATGCAGAAAATATTTTTGTGATGCAATTTTCAAGATTTTGAACTTTTTATGGATTTTGAAAAGATGATGCATGCATTTTTTTGTATTTTCAAAAAGATTTTTCAAATGTTTTTGGATTTTAATTTTTGCAAATGTTTTTGGGAATTTTTGAAAACAAAAAGATTTTGGCTGAAAACAAGGTGAAAACTATGTACACGGGAGTGCTTCTTTTATATACAAGAAGTGGATTTTAAGAATTTACAGGGTAAGTGATCAATTTTATACATATATACATAGTGGATTTTGGTATGATGTGTATATTCCTCAAATTTATTTGAAAACAATTTACACACAATTTCTGAAAACTATAGTCCAAAATAATTTTTACAAACATTTTACACACATTTGAAAACATTTTGCAAAGGCTTTCAAAACAGTATATATAGGTTTTTCAAATCATTTTTGCAACCATTTTTCAAACCATTTGCAAATCATTTTTCAAACATTTTTATTTCACACAAAGAAAATAAGTTTTACAAACCACACATTTTACACAGGTTGAAAACACGAAACAAAATATTTTCAAAATAGTTTTCAATAGATGTTCACAAAGATTTTCAAACTATTTTTCAAACATTTTGCAAAAAAAACATTTTCACCTGATTTATTAATCAGTAAATACAAAAAGAATTTGAGGAATAACCACATCTTTTTATTAAGGATTTTTAATGAATTTTAAAGAATTATTAGCCATATTTAATAAGAAAATACGAAAGTACGAGTTATGGTTAAAGTATATACGTAGTATATACGACCCCCCTATACTTAGCTTGAGCTATGTCCTCATAGATCGGAGAGAAAAGAGAAGACATAACTCGTACTAAGTATAGACAAGTCTAAAGAATAAAGGAATGAATCAATGAGAAGTTGACCGTCCCCCCTATACTTAGGATCAAATAATCCTAAGTATAGCAGACTGTACACAAAGTAGGGAGGGTCAAGGGTGGGAATGAACAGATCGTACTCAGATTGTCTCCCCCTATACTTAGGGTAAGATATCCCTAAGTATAGACAAGAAGAGGAGACAATGGAGAGGATCGAAAGAGATAGAACAACTCGGGGTGCCAACCCCCCCATACTTAGGACAAAGTACGTCCTAAGTATGGAAAACTGTCTACAAGGGCGGCACCTTTTTGATAGATAAAGAGGATAGAAAAGGAAAAGAAGAAAAGAAGAAAATAAGAAAATAAATCAACAGAAAACAGAGTGATATAAACAGATGGATCTGTACAGCGGAAGATAGACTTTGATCACCATGTATGAGATGTAGATGATGAGAGTCAAAGGACACATCTCATACCAGAAGAATGGGGGCAACGTCAATGGTCGGCGGATCATGATCAAGATATAGTTTCAGGCGTTGACCATTGACACGGAAGGTAGAGGAAGATGACGGTTCTGATATGTCGATGCTGCCATTGTCATGTACCTTCCTGACCACATACGGTCCTTTCCACTTGCTCTGTAACTTCCCTGGAAATAACTTTAGCCTTGAATCAAACAACCATACTCTCTGATCTGGCTCAAACTGTTTATGGATGATATGCGAATCGTGCCATGTCTTTACTTTCTCTTTGTACTGTAGGCTGTTGGAGAAGGCTGTATCTCTCAATTCCTCCAAGGCTGCCAATTCTGCTCTTCTCTGTTCTCCTATACTCTCGGGATCTAGAAGCAACTCAGTAACTGCCCAAAAAGATTTATGCTTGATCTCCACTGGCAAATGGCACGGCTTGCCATAGACGAGACGAAAGGGAGATGTTCCCAATGGATTCTTGAAAGAAGTCCGATAAGCCCACAAGACCGAGTCCAAAAGCTGTGACCAATCCTTTCGGTCTGGGCGGACAACTTTCTGCAATATTGTCTTTATCTCCCTATTCGATACTTCGGCAAGACCATTAGTCTGAGGGTGATAAGGAGTGGCAACCCGATGGTCAATGCCGAACTCGTCTGCAAGGGCCCTGACTTTGTCATTGATGAAGTGAGACCCCCCGTCTGAAATCAAGACTCTAGGTACCCCGAACCGTGAAATGATATTTTTCCTCAAAAATTTGCAAACGGTTTTAGCATCTGCGGCTCGGGCGGGGATGGCCTCAACCCATCGGCTGACATAATCCACAGCGAGCAAAATGTGCTCGAATCCCTGACTTTTAGGAAATGGGCCCATGAAATCAATCCCCCATGCATCAAAAACCTCACAGAAGTGAATGGGTTGCATGGGCATCATGTCTCTCTGTCCGCAGGTTCCCATTTTCTGACAGTCAGTACATCTCTTCACGAACTCATCAGAATCCTTGAAGAGAGTAGGCCACCATAGGCCGGATTGAAGCACCTTCTGTGCTGTCCTTTTTCCAGAATGATGTCCTCCTGCCTCAAGTTTGTGGCAGTATGTGAGGATGCTATGCTGCTCTTCTTGAGGAATGCACCTCCTCCAGATACTATCCCCTCCTTCATGATAAAGGACGGGATCCTCCCAATGGTAAAACTTGGCCTTGGCTAGGAAGGTCTCAAGTTTCTGCCTGGGCCAACCCTGAGGGACTGTCTTGGCAACAAGATAGTTTACAAAGTCAGCATACCACGGGAGTAAGGTGACAGCCAAGATCGCCTCATCTGGAAATGTCTCTGTGATAGGTGCGCTGGGCTCAGATTCCTCAAGATTCTCCAATCTGGAGAGATGATCCGCCACCACATTCTTGACTCCAGGTTTATCCTTAATTTCAATATCAAATTCATGGAGTAGAAGGATCCATCTGGTGAGACGTGCTTTGGCATCCTTCTTGGCCATTAAGTACCGGATGGCGGTATGATCAGTGTAAATGGTCACTCTAGATCCGAGAATATACGATCGATACTTATCAAGAGCAAAGACTACGGCCAGCATCTCTTTCTCAGTCACAGTGTAATTCCGCTGCGCGGCATCCAAAGTCCGGCTGGCGTAGTGAATGGCAAACGGTAATCCATCCCTCCTCTGTCCAAGCACAGCCCCAACGGCAAAATCTGAAGCATCCGTCATGATCTCGAATGGGAGAGGCCAATCGGGTGGCTGAAGGACAGGAGCTGAAACAACCATATTTTTGAGAGTCTCAAATGCTTCAAGACACTTATCATTAACAATAAACTCGGTGTCTTTGGTCAGCAAGTCAGTAAGCGGTCGGGCAATTCGACTGAAGTCCTGAATGAACCGTCGGTAGAAACCGACATGCCCCAGAAAAGACCGTAACTGACGCAGATTGGACGGCGGATTGAGTTTTCTGATGATGTCCACCTTAGCCGGATCGACCTCCATGCCCCTGTTAGAGACGATATGACCAAGGACCGTCCCTTGAGTCATCATGAAATGACTCTTCTCCCAGGATAAGACAAGATTGACCTCAATGCAGCGCTTCAGCACACGGTCTAGGCAGTCAAGACAAGCGTCGAACCCGTCGCCATAGACCGAGAAGTCATCCATGAAGACCTCTAAACAGTCACCCACCATGTCCGAGAAGATGGACAACATGCACCTTTGGAATGTCGCCGGAGCGTTACATAGACCAAAGGGCATCCGTCTGAAAGCATAGGTCCCGAACGGACAGGTGAATGTCGTTTTCTCCTGGTCTTCGGGCGCAATAGCCACCTGATTGTATCCAGAGTACCCATCAAGAAAACAGTAATGGCTCTTCCCAGCTAACCGCTCGATAATCTGATCAATGAAGGGAAGCAGGAAGTGATCCTTCTTGGTGGCCTCATTCAATCGTCTGTAGTCCACACAGACCCTCCAAGAAGTTGGTACTCTGGTAGCGATCTCCTCTCCAGACTCATTGACAACTGTAGTGATACCCATCTTCTTGGGTACCACATGGAGTGGACTAACCCATTTGGAGTCGGAGATGGGATAGATAAAATCAGCGCTCCACCACTTGGAAATTTCTTTCATGACTACGTCTCGAAGATTCGGGTTCAGCCGTCGTTGGAACTCACGCGACGGCTTAGCGTTATCCTCAAGATAAATGTGGTGAGAGCAAAGATTTGGGCTCAGCCCCTGGAGATCAGCTATACTCCAACCGATTGCCTTGCGGTTTCTTTCAAGAACCTCCATCAGACGAGATTCTTGTTCTCCAGTCAAATCTGCTGAGATAATGACTGGGTGCATGTCTGGCTCTCCAGCAAGGAATCTGTACTTCATTGACTGCGGCAGAGGTTTCCGTTCCGGACAACTGGGAAGTGGCAGATCTGGCTTCTGATAAGTCTGTGTAAAGGCGACCAAATCTGCATGGGAGAACTCTCGCTCTGCTTGAATTGCTGACGAAGGGCGGCCTGATGGATCATCAATAAACTACACTGGCTCGCACTCTGTCATGGTTGTTGGCTCAGTAGGAATCAGACAAGGTAAATAGTCATCAAAGTCATCCCAGTCAATGTCTGAATCCGAGGGATCAGAAGACGATGAGCAAGATTGAAATTCCTCAGCACCACTCATCACAACACTGTCAGCCTCAGAGATATCCTCGTCCAGGGATGTGCTCTCCCGGCTCTCGACTGCCATGAGCTTGAGATACAGTGAATCTGTAGGCAAGGCGAGGGTCGGTGCTACAGGATCTTTCCAGTTGGATTCGTCATCAGTCATCTCAAAGTCACAAACCTGGTGGATGTCTAGCTCCTCCTCTGTCATCTGCTCGGCTTCGCTGGACTGTTCTGAGCATTCTGCCTCTCTGGCTCTGATCTCTTCGATCGTCTCTATTTGTATAGTTTCGCCCTCTACGCGAAAGCATACCTTCCCACTGTCATGGTCGGTCACCGCCTTGGCTGTGGCCAAGAATGGACGTCCGAGAATGATGGGGGCATCAGTTACCGCCTCAGGGATCTCCATGTCCAACACAACGAAGTCCACGGGGAATTTCAGGCCCTGAATGGTAACGACCACGTCTTTCAATAACCCCTTCGGCCTCTTAATCGACCTATCAGCAAACTGAAGGACGGTTCTGCTTCGAAGAAGAGGGCCAAACTCGAACTGCTTGAGTAAGGCTGCCGGAAGGAGGTTAATTGAAGAGCCGCTGTCTAATAGAGTACGATCAAACTGCTGCTCCTGAATCTCGCATCTGACATAGGGAGCTCCTGCGTCTGGTCGCTTGGCTGGCAATGTGTTCTGAATGGCGCAACAAGTGTTGTGAGTGAGCATATGGATTTGATCTCTGTGCCTCTTCTTCCTTCGGACAGTAGTTGTTTCTTTCAAATTCTTCTTGAAGAAGGGGATATGCTCAAACGCTTCTCGTAGAGTCAGCTGAATGTGAAATCTATCAATCATCTCATTGCCGAACTCTACCTGTTGGCTCTTTTTAGAATTTTCTTTTTTATTCCCCTTCGCTCGGCGGAGTGCCTCAGGGAAGGGGATGGTAGGGGCCTCCTCAGATGGAGGACTAGGAATCGGTCCCTGTGCCTGTGAAGACGGAGAATCCATACAAAAATCATCATTCACCACATATGGATCCGCAATTTGAACAGAAACCTTTCCTTTATTCATATTTTTGTTTTTGTTCCCACAGTCTTTAGATACAAAATGTGGCAACATCACAGATGGCTCAACAAAAGTAGATGTGGTGGCCTCAGCACCACCACTAGCACCGGTCTTCGCGGCATCAGCACCGCGCTCTGGTTCATCATTCAAAATGGTGGCTTCAGCACCACCGTCTGCAGCTGGTATCACGACGGTATCAGCACCGTCGTCCTGGACTCCATCATTGGTGGCATCAGCACCACCGTCTTCAATATCATCATGTGCGGCATCAGCGCCGCTCCTCTGCTCCTCTGGCGCTCCTGATCCTGCATCTGGCTGTCGCTCAGAAGAGGCGCCGCCGGCTGGCATCCTACCGCTCCTAGTAGTAACAAAATCAGCATCATTCACAGAATAAGACATATCATTCAAATTGTCACTAGGAGAGGCATCCTCTATGAACTCTACCTGCTCAGATTTTCTTTTTAAATTATTAGGATTGGGTTCGATCTGAGCGGGTATGGCGGCTTTGCCTTTGATAATATCCCGCATCTCCTGCCGGAACTCATCCATTTCTTGCCTGAAAGATGCTCGCTGTTCAGATAGCAAGCGGGCAAGATCATCGAGGGCTGGGTTCTCATAGGCTGTACCCTGAGAACCGGACGTCTGTCCCTGCTGGAAATGGGGTTGTTGCTGCTGGTGTTGTTGCTGGTACTGGGGGGAAGGCTGGGAATAAGAATGCTGAGGCGGCTGTCGCTGCCTCCACTGTTGTCCCTGATAGGAGGGACGAGGACCACTGTGATATTGCTGCGGCTGGGCAAACTGGGGCGGTTGCTGTTGTGTTGGCTGGCTGTTCTGCTGTCCTTGGGCAGGAGGATGCTACTGGGACGAGGATCCACCATTACCCCAACGGAATCCGGGGTGATCCCTACGGATTGCGGGCTGCGGGTATCGGTCATACCATATCCCGTTGACTTCCATCAACGGTTCCTGCTCGAAGGAAGGTGGGGGAAGAACTGCCAGTGGCTGCTCCGGCTGATACACCACCATCTGCGTCTCCTGAGATGGCGGTTGCTCTGGATGGTACTGCAGCAATGGAACCGGCTCCGCCTGGATATGGTTCACCTGGCGGTATGAAGTGGAGGCCTGGTTGGGATTGCTGCTGCTGGAAGCAACCTGTGACCTGGGAGGCTGTTGGGAATGGGCTTGTGCCTCCTGAATACATAGAATTTGAGTCTTCAGGTCACTCATTGTTTTGGTAAGAAGGTCCATCTGGGCTAGACCTTGGTTCTGTTTCTTCTCGAGGATCTCCATGCGGTCCAACTTTTCACTGATAATGCCCATGTCGGCTGCTGCTGATTCAGCTTGGGCTGCGGCTACCGACGTTGTGCTGGGACCGGCATCGATGCGAGCGATCCTCTGAAATGATCCTGCTCCTTGCGGGGGCTTCTGCTGTGTATAGACACGGGCCTGGGTCATCACTGTGGAGTTCTCTGCCATGCCTTCATAGATGGCCCAGACGTCGTCTTCTCCCTTGGAGAAATAAGACCCACCGCAAGAGGCGTTCACAAGCCCCTGCAGCTCCGGTGTCAGCCCACAGAAGAAACTCTGCACCAGATTGGGCTTGGAAATATCGTGATGTGGACACCGGTCTATGAGCTCTCTGAATCGATCCCATGCTTCGTGGAACTGTTCATTTGGGATCATGACAAAATTGCTGATCATGGCTCGAGCTGCGTTGGTCCGGTCAAGAGGATAGTATTTCTTCAAATATGCGGACCGGAGATCTGCCCAAGTGTCGACAAATCGCCCTAGATGCTTGAGCCAGTAAGCGGCTCTGTCAACCAATGAGAATGGAAAGGCGATCATCCTGATTGTGTCCTCGGTCAACAACCGATCGTGGATGGTGCTGCATATCATTTCGAATTCTTGGAGATGGAGGTGTGGCTCTTCGGTCGGCAACCCGTGAAACTTGGGTAGCAACTGAATCGTGTGGTGTCGAAGCTCGAAGTCTCCGTGGATTGGCGGGAGTCTGATCCATCGGTGAGTGAGGGACGAAGCTGGGTTGTGCAGTTCCCTCATGATAGTCTGTGGCGGTCGCTCACCATCCTGATCGCCTCCTGCATCGGGTCCTCCTCCTTCTCCGCCACCGCCTCCTCCAGGTCTGTTCTCTCTCAGCTGTGCTATTTCTCTCATCAGATCACCCATGAATGTTCCCTGGTCATGGATCTGTCTCTGCATATTTTCCAGAGATGCTAGCAAAGAATTGTTGATGGCCGCCTGATCAATAATGAACGGAGGATGGTCGTGGTCATCTGGGTGCTCGCCTCTGTCTGCCATTACTTGATTCTCTGAAAATGCAAAAGAGGCCATTTCAGGTGCTGTTGAATGAGCTGAACTCTGTGATGCACTGAATTCTGACACAATTGGACTGAGGGAAGGAGAATGGGAAGGGTGGTCGAGGGGGAACATGGTGGATGTGAACTCAGGCTCGGAGAGCGGACTCTCCGAGTTATTCCTAGATGAATAAGGAGGAGTGCTGGATAGCGGTGCCGACAAAGTCGGCCTAAGAGATCTCCGTCCCATCATCTTGATTATTCGAGAAGAGTGGGGATAATGCAAGAGAAGAAGAAGATGATATGCAACAAAATTGTGCACAATTGTGCGGTGTTTTTGATCTTGACCTTAATAAATCTAACAATCAAACACAAAGCAAGGGTAAGTTCACCAACTCAACTCGTGAAGCTGTGAAGGTTCGGCTTTTATCTTGTCAGTTTTAGCTTGTTTTTCAGGTATTTATCTTTTCACGAGTCCTTAGAACGCTACGCCTATAGGAGAGAGAGTACTGCCAAGAAAGTGTCCCCGTACTTGTCCTCCTCCTGTGTAACCTGTAACTTGCGCTTTTTAAGGTCCTTGTAACCCTTCCTGGATCCCTACTCAGCCAAAGAAAAGAGGGAGGAAGCCGATAGGCGAAACCGATACTTCGGACCTCGCTCGCAACGGAATCACCCGTGAACGTGCAAGATCCTACTCGGACGCAGCCGGTGAGACAGACACACCCGTGAAGGCTTGTCCTAAGCTCGGTACTTCGGACAAGGTCGGCGCTCACACAATAGTGAGTCACCAATGGCGACCAAGTCCTACTCGACTACGTACGATAGTAGCGCCAATACTTCGGAAATCCAGGCGATACACAAGGCAGCCACAAGTTGGGTTTTGGTCTCTAATCCTTACGAAGCGCTCACCTCACTTGGAAGGAAACCTTCCCATGCAACCTGAAGACAAGTGAGGGTGTTACTCTCCCCAAGCAATGAATCCAATTACCGATTTTATTTTGGTCAAGTTTTCTTTAGCAGTCCCTTTTTTAATTTTTTTTGGTGTTATCGCTTCTTTTGAGTAAATTCAAACAAGCGCCTAACGATTTTTGTATTTTTCCTTTATCCTACTTTGTTCCAAAAACAGAGGGAGAATAGAGTCGGAAAAGCCGTGCAAGTCGACACCAAGGTGGAAATCTCACCTTTGTGCCTAGATGATGCGTGCAAAGTAAGAAGACTTACAGCGAATCCCAGCTCTCTCCATGCGGGATGCAAAGCAGAATTTTTAAACCTAAGCTATATGGCGATATGCATGCGGAAATCGTCCTAGAACAGGCAACTGCTAGCGTGAAGAACCACAAGCTAGCTAATAATTCCCAATCCGAGTGTCCGGTCTTGGCTCACCCCTCCTCTGCCCAACACATTTGGAGTAGGAGAAAGCGCTTGTTCGGGTGTGAGCTCGCGGCGCGTGGATTTGGAAGCTACTAGCTAACTGTTTAATTAGTCTAAGTCCAAATACGAATCTATAGGAGCATGCAAATATAATTAGGTGTTTGGACCTATTCTAATCGAGTCAAGCAGACCTAGAACTAAGAGCTCAATCCACAAAAGAAAGTGAAAAATAAAAACAAAACCGGCAAATGACAGCGATGAAAACTCGTCAAAACTGCGGTGAGCCCCCGGGTGAACAAACACCCAGAAATTAGGCCCGAATGTCTAAGTGTCCAAGTCCAAGTGTACCTGTATTATTACAAATTAAATAGATCACTCTCTCACCAAAAATGAATAAAAACTAATCTAATCACTCTCTCTCTCACTCCTTGCTCTCTCCTGCCGGCTTGGCTAAAGAACAGCCGGCTCCACGTCCCAAGGTTGCGTCGGGTCGCCTAGGCGATCCGCCTCGCTCCGCGGTCCCTCGCAAGAAGACAAGACAAGAGATGGTCAGATAGCTCAATAAGATATATCAAAATGTAAGAGATGAAAAACAATGCTATGGTAAACGATCACACAATCAAACAAAAATGTGAACTACAAGCTGTTGCTCCCCGGCAACGGCGCCATTTGATTTAGCCAAAAATAGGTAGTCTTAAGTTCAGCACAAAGCGTGAACTCAGTCGGTGTGTTGACCACACTAAATCTGACTAAAGTCAACAATTAACCCACACTAAAATCAATAATTAGAAATAAATGTGGAGTTAAAATTTATTTTTAACTCTGCACAAATGATGTAAAGGGCAAGTATGCAGAGAGTTCGAATACAGGGAGCAAGCAGGGTAATTCACAAAAAAATTGTGCTCAAGTGAGTGTGTGATAAGTGTCTACACTAAGCAAGCAAGCAAATGAATTTTTGTGGGTTTTTAATTTTTAATTTTTTTTATTTAATTTTTAATTTTGTATTTGATTTTTAATTTTCTGATTTTCTGATTTTTATATTTTATATTTTTTTATTTTTTTTTTAATATTGGAAAGTAAAGGCAATATAATAAAAGACAAGCTAAAATATTTATAAAAATGTGCAAAAATACTCAAAAATTCAGAAATTAATTGTTTTTGGTATTTTTATAATTTTCTACTGTTTTGTGATTTTTAGGGATTTTTCAAAGTGTTTTTGATATTTTTAAATACTGAAACAAAGAAAATCAGTGAAAATAAGGCTGGCTGTGAATAAAATGCAAATTAAAAATAGCAACCAGTACTCAAAATGTCTCACACTATTTTTCTAATAAAAAGGATAAAATAAGGGATAAATAGAACCTAAGTTTATGATTTTTGGATTTTTCTACTATTTTATATATTTTTTTGAAGTTTTTGAGTGTTTTTAAATTTTTAGTGTTTTTCTTTTGAAATTTTTAATGATTTTTGGACTGACACTAAAAGACAATAAAATAGACACTAGGTGATTTTTTTGGAATTTTTGGAGGGGTTTTAATATTTTTTTGGTATTTTCTACACTAGACAGTACATAAAAAGGTTGTTTTTTTTATTTTTAATATATATTAAAATAAAATAAAATCAAAAACTAAATATGTGGCGTGAAAGTACACGTGTCCAGGAGCTTAAGTCTATTTTTGTGAAATTTTTGGAGTTAAAATGTATTTTAAACAATTAGAACAAGAATCCCAACATTAAACAGTCCTGGCAGGGGCATAAATGCAATTTACAAAACTTCCAGGGGCATACATGCAATTTTCCACAAAAATATATACTGTATATTCAATTTTTAGCACCAAAAGACAATTACAAAACCCGCCTGGGCCTAATAGAAATTTTCCCACCAGGGCGCGTGACTTGCACGCGCCTGGGAAGGACTGGAATGCAATATCTCAAAAGCCTGGGGGTGTACTTGCAAAATAACCAAAAATATTACACGTGCTGCGAAGGTTTCAGGACTAAAACGAAATAAGTAAACAACCGAGGGTCCCTTTGCAAAATGCCCCCCACCTCACGTGTACAGGTCACGTGAGGTGACGTGGCGAAGGACTCAAATGCAAATACATAAAGCCTGGGGGTCTCTTTGCAAATATTACAAAACTTTTACACTACAGACAAAAGTTTAAATACTAAATATTAAATACAAAAATGGCGAGGGTGTAGATGCAAAATACCCTCGCTCGGGCGTTCTGATGACGACGCGTGGCGCTAATCCAACGGCGGGGCGACAGGGCGCGATCCAGCAGCTGGAGAACGGCCGATGACGGTTCGTGGATGCACGGCGGAGATTAGAACGCTCGAAGACGATCTGACGGCTGAGGCATGGTGCGATCCAACGGCTACTGCTTAATCTGGAGCTGCGGCTCGATCGGACGGTGGGGACACGAGGAGGAAGAACAGGGAAGAAGGCCGACGAAGGCGAACTTCCCCGGCTCCGATCTCGCTTCTCCGGCGATGAATGGGCTCCAAAATGGAGCTGCAGACTCCTGGGAGGTCCCTCTATGGACTGGATGGCTCAGATTCGCCGGAGGAGCGTCGAGGTGCAGGCGCGAAGGCGGCGGAGCTTTTCGCTCCAGGTATCTCCGGCGAGGACTCAAAATGGCCCTCCAGATGCGTTCAAGGATCTTTGACCTGCAAAAAATGGTGAGAAGGTCCAGGGCAAAGTGCCTGGACCGTGGGTGGACCTAATCTAAGCGCGAAGGGGAGTGGACGTCGGTGGCCGGAGTTGCGCTCCGGCGATGATGCTTGGGTGGGCGAAATACGTAATGGAACTTAGAATTTTTTTGGGGTTTTCGAAGATACGACTAACAGGAACCTAATGGTGCAAAGAAATAAACGGGGGGATGCCCTCGATGGCCGGAGCCAGAGGAGAAAGAGTACCTCGACGCCGGCTGTTGGCGGAGGTGCTGGAGGCTCCCTCGACTTCGCACGCCTTGGCTGAAGGGCTGGTGGTGGAGCTGTCACCTCCACGGAGCTCAGGAGCACGGAGATGGCGCTGAAGGGTGGACCAAGGGGACTCGATTCGAAATGGAAGAGGGGGAGTTAGTTTTAAGTGGTTTGACCCAAGGTGACAGGGGTCCAAAGACCAAGGAATATCTTGCAAATCTTGGGTCCGACGACCAAGATTAAGCTTGGGCGAGTGAGATAGATGGTTGGTGAGAAATGTTGCAGAAGGATGCAACACGAAAATGTGAAAGAATCGGCCTAGAAAAAACCAAAAATATGGCTCAAAAACCAAGCCTGACATGGGCTACAGGGGTAGGTCAGACTGTTGACCTAGGTCAACAGTCCTGGCCTCCTGGTTGGTCCACGTGGACCAACCAGGAAAAACCCTGGAAAAATATATTAATAAATCTATTTAAAATACTAAATGGCCGAATTAAATAAAAGTTATAAAATAAAAAATGCTTAGAATTTTATGTAGTATTTTATTTTGAATTTTAATTATTTTTAGGAGTTTTATTTTTACAAGTTGCATTTTTAACCCTATATAGGTATAATACCTATGTATTTTGATATTTTATTTTTATTTAGGTATTTTTAATTATTATGATTTTTATTTAGTATTTTATAAAATTATAGAATACTTTTATTTACACAAATATATTTTTATATTATTTTTCTGATATGTTTTGTGTATTTAATAAAATACAAGTGTATTTTATACAGGTATAGGTATATGCAGTATACCTATGTAGCCTTTATACAAGTATTTTTATTTTTATTTTTCTTTGCATTTTATTTCAATTTTAATGCATATATATATTATAAGTAATATTTGCAAAATTATAAAAAATATAAAAATATAAAAATAATGAATAAATAATAAATTGAATATTTTATTCAGTACAAGTATACAATGAGGGTCCAAAACTCAACTTTCAAACCGTAGCTCCGCCAAATGCGAAACCACCGCCATTAATTAGATTATTTTATTCTATATACAATTAAAGGTGAGTACACTGCATTTGGAGTTGTCAGTTGTGAGATACGGGTCTGGGAAGTTGGGATTTTGGATTATTATTCAGACCATATCTTTTTGTCTGTATATGATTTTTCTGTGAAATCAATTTTGTATTTTTCTTTATAAAATTATCTACAATTTTCATGTACAAAGTTTCTTTATTTGATGTATAAAAAGTGGAACCAAAAATAGGTCCCAAAATGAATAAAGAATGAGTAGAAATTATAGGTGTTTTATCTGTGTTTCTGACCTTATCTCCCCCTACTTTATTCCTTGTCGACCTATTCATCAAGATGCCTAGGTCTCGGGGGTTTTGGTTCAAAAAATATTTACAATATTTTATTCTTTTTCTTTTCTTTATTTATTCTATAATTTTGGCCTTAATTACAGTAATTTACACACTGTTGAGATGCACATGCATGAATGCTAAGATGCTTGATTTAAGGCTATTTACAGGCATTTGCTAGGGTTTTAGGTGTCAAAATGATAGAATAAAGATGATGAAAGGTGGATTCATCACTCATTCAGATCTATCTTTCTCTTGGCTCCTGCTTTCTGTACATACAGTAAGATTTCTCGAATTGCCCATTCAGATTTGTACATGATCTCTACGAGCAAATGGCACGGCTTTCCATAAACTAATCTGAATGGTGAAGTACCTAAGGGAGTTTTGTATGCAATACGATATGCCCAAAGAACCTGATCTAGAAGCAGTGACCAGTTCTTCCTATCCGGTCGTACTAGTTTCTGGAGAATCGATTTCACCTCCTTATTTGAAACTTCAGCCATGCCGTTCGTCTGTGGGTGGTAAGGAGAAGCTACTCTGTGATCAATGTCGTATTGCTTCACTAGCTTTTTCACCTCCTTATTAATGAAATGGCTACCCCCATCAGAAATGAGAATACGTGGGATCCCGAACCATGAAATAATGTGTTCCCTTAAGAACTTGCAAACGGTCTTACTGTCTGAGGTTCGTGTGGGTATAGCCTCCACCCATCTACTAACATAATCTACAGCGAGAAGAATGTACTCAAAGCTGCTGCTGGAAGGGAACGGTCCCATGAAGTCTATGCCCCATGCGTCAAAGATCTTGCAAATAATGACGGATCGCATCGGCATTGCATCTCTAGAACTGACTGTCCCTACAGCTCTCTGATAATCTGGGCAACTCTTCACGAATGTGCAGGCATCTCTAGTAAGAGTCGGCCACCATAATCCGCTCTGTAGTACCTTCTCCGTTGTCCTCTTCCCTGAATGATGTCCTCCTCACTCTAAAGAATGGCATAAAGTGAGGAATCTATTATATTCCTCTTGAGGAATACAACGCCTGTAAACACAATCCGGTCCTTCTCGAAAAGAATCGGATCCTCCCAATGGTAGTATCGTGCCTCAGAAACTAGTTTATCCACTCGGTTCTTAGGCGAACCCTGAGGACTTTTCTGTGTGACCAGAAAGTTCACTATATCTGCATACCATGGAAGTTTGGTAACCGCAAAGATGCTTTTGTCAGGAAATCTCTCTGGGATCTCTGGCGTGTACTCATCTGAAGGTTGATCTGATTGTAATCGGGAGAGGTGATCAGCTACCACATTCTTTACCCCAGGTTTATCTTTGATATCCAAATCGAATTCCTGAAGTAATAGAATCCATCTAAGAAGGTGTGCCTTAGCATCCTTCTTTTCCATCAGAAATCGGATAGCTGAGTGATCAGTATAGATTGTGATTTTAGAGCCAAGAAGATATGATCGGAACTTATCTAACGCAAACACTACTGCCAACATCTCCTTTTCTGTCACTGTGTAATTTCTCTGAGCATCGTCTAAGGTTCTGCTGGCATAGTGAATGGCAAGGGGAAGTCCATTCCTCCTCTGTCCTAATACAGCCCCGACCACAAAATCTGAAGCATCCGTCATGATCTCGAAGGGTAGAGACCAATCAGGCGGCTGTAGGACAAGAGCACTGATAATCTTTTCTTTCAAAGTGAGGAAGGCATTAAGGCATTTATCATTTAACACGAACTCGACGTCTTTGCCTAATAACTCAGTTAACGGTCGGGCAATCTTGGAGAAGTCTTGGATAAACTTTTGGTAAAAGCCGACTTGCCCCAGAAATGACCGTAACTGTTTGATGTTAGATGGTGGTTCGAGTTTCTTCATGACATCCACCTTGGCAGGGTCAACCTCCATGCCTTGCTGGGAGATGATGTGCCCCAACACGATCCCGTGAGTAACCATAAAATGGCTCTTTTCCCATGACAGAACAAGATCTACCTCACAACACTTTTTCAGAACCTGGTCTAGGTGCTTTAAACAATCGTCAAAGGACTCACCATAGACCGAAAAATCACCCATAAAAACCTCTAGAAAAACACCGACCATGTCCGCAAAAATAGCAAGCATGCAGCTCTGGAAAGTAGCAGGAGTGTTGCACAATCCAAAGGGCATCCATCTAAAGGCATACGTGCCAAACGGACATGTGAAGGTGATTTTCTCCTGGTCTTCAGGAGAAATTGATACCTGGTTGTATCCGGAGTAACCGTCAAGGAAACAGAAGTACTCCTTCACTTCCAACCGTTCTATGACCTGGTCTATAAAAGGCAAAGAGAAGTGGTCCTTATTTGTCGCGGTGTTCAGTTTTCTGTAATCAACACATACTTGCCACGACGTGGTTACTCTCTTTGGAATCTCCTCTCCACTCTCATTCTTAACCATCTGAATTCCTGATTTCTTCGGGACAACATGTAATGGGCTAACCCATTCGGAGTTGGAGATGGGATAAATGAACCCTGCGTCACACCATTTCGTGATCTCTTTCTTGACAACTTCTCGTAAAATCGGATTTAGCCTACGCTGAAACTATCTGGAGGGTTTGCTGTCGTGATCGAGATAGATATGATGCGAACACAAAGCAGGATTAATCCCGCGGAGATCGGATACAGTCCACCCAATAGCCTTGCGGTTTCTTTCTAGAATCTCGATCAGATGAGATTCTTGATCATCGGTCAAAGATGAGCTGATAATGACCGCAAACCGTTGATGTGGACCCGCAAGGAAAGCATATTTCATGTTTGGTGGCAAAGTTTTTAATTCTGGTAGGGTAGAATCTGAATCTGCTGAAACCTCATCTGTATTTGAACTAGGATCTGTATCGGCTGTGGATTTGTCGGCATTCTGATTATCCACCATATCGATGTGCTCTAGAGTCGAACTACAGAAGATGTTTAAGACATCATCCGACTCCTCAGAATGATCAGAGGAAAATAACTCATCCAAATGAAACTCTATCTTTGGATCATCTGAGACGGAGGAATCGTATAAATTCTCTGAATCTGAAAGATCTGCATTAAATTCGTCAGAAGTATGATCCCTTTGCTTCTCATCATCTAGACTAAAGTATAAAGTTCCGTCTGAAGAATCACCCCCTGTGGTCTCGGACCCGTCCTCTGCTAGGCACTCTTGGGTCTCTACCAGATATCTTTCAAAGTCATCAAGATGGACCTCATCCATGTAATCGCAGGAGGCTAAAGAACTCAGAAAATCAGAAGATGCATCACTGGAGGTGTTCGAATCTCTCGCCATCTCTATATGTACCTTCTCTCCCTCGGTGCGAAAAGATACCTTCCCGGTATCATAATCGAAGAGAGCCTTTGTGGTCTCTAAGAAAGGCCTCCCGAGAATGATCAGGGTAAGGTGTAACTGTGTAGGGCAATCCATGTCCAGAACCGTAAAGTCCACTGGGAGTTGCATACCCTGCACGGTTACGATAACGTTCCTTAGTATACCCTTAGGTCTCTTTACGGATCTATCAGCAAACTGAAGGATCGCGCGGGATTTGTAAAGAGGGCCTAACTCGAGCTTATCGAGTAAAGAAGAGGGTATTAGATTGATCGAGGAACCGTTATCTAATAGAGTGTGATCGAATTCTGCTTTTGCAATCTCGCATCTGACATAATGTGTACCTGAATCCTACTTCTTCTTTGGTAACTTATTCTGTATCGCACAAGATGTAGCCTTAGTGAAGACATGTTTCTCTGTTCGGGATCTCTTTTTCCTACGCGTGGTGCATCGGTTTTTCAATTGATTCTTAAGCGTAGGAAACGGATCTAAGGTATCGTGAAGCGAGATCTTCAGAAAGATATGATCTTTTAGTAATCTTTCGATCTCTGGAGAAGCAACATTCTTTTTGGTATATTTCTTTCCTTTTCCAAACAAAGCATCGGGAAAAGGAACAAAATCAGAAGTCAGAAAATCAGACTTTTTATTGATATGAGAATCATCTTGTACATCGAGAGTTTCAGAATTATGTACAAAACTCTCTAAGATAGGGGAAGAAATATTTTTCTCGAGATTCTCTGCCTGATCTAGCGTGGTGTCATCGTCTGAATCGCCAGTGTCCATATCTATTGTGTCGGCATCGCTCCCGTCTCTTGAGTCTGCAGGGTGGTCCTCATCATCTTGCTGGTTCTCCTCCTCGGCTTCAGATTCTTGCGGCTCATGGATCTGCTCGTGCTCCTCGTCAAGTACCCGCTCTTCTACTCCAGCATGTGCTCGTGGTGATCTACCGCTCCTGAGACGGATGAAGTTAGATAAAAATTCAGGAAACGAGATCTTACCTGTAGTGTCTACCTGATCTGGATGCCCCCTCTTATTGTTCGGGTTCATCTGAGGATGGGTTGGAAGAGTGGTCTTTGGTGCGGTTAACTCGTCCAGACGACGGTTAACCTGCTCCATCTCAGTCTTGTGCACAATCTGGAGCATACTCAGCATATCCATGATATGGTTCAGTGCCTAGGCCTGTGAATACATCTCTGGTTCGGTGTGGTGGCCCTGGCTTGCTCCTCCCTCCTGCCTTGGTGTGTATTGCTGAGAAGTGGAAGGCTGGGAGTATCGCTGAGGTGTGGAGGAAGACTACTGCTGCTGCTGATAAGGATAATTCTGTGAATAGTGAGCAGGATGCTGATGAATGTGGTCTCTGATGATAGACATTCATGTGAGACTGTTGCGGCGTGAAGCTCTGGCGGTGCTGGAAATTCGGACGTCCATGCTACGAATGACCGTACGGCTGCTGCTGCTGCTGATTCGGTATACTCGACTGTTGAATCGGAGTATACCAAATCCCGTTGATCTCGAGAGTGGATTGCGGCTCCACCTCCATCTCTGCGATGCTGGTGATCTGGCCGGGATTGGCACGAGACTAATCCTCTTGCCAATCAAGTTGCGGAGTCTCTGGCTCGCTCTGTACGAAGTGGATCGGACGGGTGGGCGGAGCGGGTAAGATCCTCCGTGCTGGTTGTGTGGTCGAAGAAGATTGGCTCTGCTGGTACTGAAGCTGAAGATCAGACACTTTCTTTGACAGATCACTCAGCTGCTGAGGTAGAGATGAGAGTTTCTCCAACTCTCACAACGGCTGTAGGTCTTGGACATGCTTTTGAATCACATCCACCAACGTTAGCTTCTCGCTAATGTATCCCATGTTGGTGTTGGATTCGGAATCTGAGATGTTAGCCACCTTGTGATGTTCTCGGTGATGTGGTGGCTGCGGGGCTTTCTGAAATGCCCGAGTAGAGTCCACAACTCTTGAGTTCTCGGCCATCCCTTCGAAGATGGTCCAGACTGACTCGGCGTCCTTATTCAAGTAATTGTCGCCACATGCGGCACTCATGAGCCCCTGTATGTCCGGCTGGAGTCCTCCAAAATAGTTCTGAACTAGCACCTTCATCAGGATCTCATGATGCGGGAATCTCTCCGTAAGGTCCTTGAATCTATCCCATGCCTCATGTAAAGATTCGGGCGGGAGTTGCGTGAAGTTGGATATCTGGCTCCTCATCATGTTTGTCCTTCCCAGAGGAAAATATTTGCGCAGGAAAGTGGACTTCAGATCGTCCCATGTAGAGATTTTCCTTCCCAGATGACTCAGCCAGTAAAGAGCCTTATCAGCTAAGGCAAAGGGGAAGGCCTTGAGGCGTACATCCTCCTGCGTTACTCCAGGGTAGCAAGCCGTACCGTAAATCATCTCAAATTTTTGTAAGAAGGTAAACGGCTCCTTTATGCCATTCCCATAGTACTTGGGAAGCAAAGAAATGAAGGACGGTCTCAGCTCGTATGGCCCTTGATTCGGCGGTAGCCGAATCTAATCATGGAGCGTTCTAGCGCCCGGGTCATACTCATCCCGTAAAGTCGCGGGAACCGCAGGCGGTAACTGGTTCCCGGCCCCTGCTCGCAGCGTGGCTATTTCAGCCCGCAATTCGGTCTGAACTCGAAATTGTTCTCGAATCTGTAGATTCATCTGCTGAAGTGTATCGAGAATCCCAGTAGTAACATCTGTGGCTGGATCTGGTCTTCCTTCGTACTGCTCCCCAGCTGGTGGCCTCTCGTCTGCCACTGGTCCTTTGCCGCGAGCCATCTGATTGTATGTGAAAGAGAAGCTCTCGTAAGAACTCAGTGAAAAATCGGCTGGAGATCTAGATGATGTATTGAGGCAAGGGTCTGCCTCAATATTCTGGCCAGGAGGCGAGGGAGTATGGGTATGACTCTCCTCGAGATCGGATGGGACTAGCTCGGGAAGAGGGTCATCCCGAGCCTGTGAAGAAATACGCTCGACGGTGGACGGTCGAAAGCTCACGGAGTCTGAGCAGAAAAGCCATCGAGACATCATCTTCGATGTAAAGAGATTTGATCGGGAGAGCACGATGTACGATTCAAATGAGAGGGATAAATGCTAAAGCCGCGGAAACTCACGCCCCGCAAGCAAACACAAAGCAAACCCAGTGTTCACCAACTCAACCCGATGAAGACTGTAAGAGTTCGGTCTTTTATCTTGTCGGTTTTATGGTTGTAATTAGCAAATAAATATTGAGATTATTGTGGGCTGAGCGAGTTGATAGGTGCCCGATAGTTTCTCTGAAACACTGGCCCGAGTCCTTACAGAAGATCACTCGCACTCAGCCAGTATGGGAGTAAGTACGGACCGTTTCCGGCTACCCATGTTACTTGAGGATGGAGCCTTGCGCAGTGTCCTCTAAACCTCCCAGTCTGCTAAGTAAACCCAGACCGTTTCCGACTACCCGAGAGTACCACTGAGTAACAGTGATCAGGTGTATGAACTAAGTAGTATTTCGTGGGAAATACAGAGTTTTGGGCTCTAACCTTATGGGTCGGCTCTCGCTCGCGCACTCTGAGAATGTGCGAGGATTACTCTCCCAAAACAAATGAATCATTACGGTTTTTTTAGGTCAGATATGTTTAGTAGTCCCGATTTTATTTTGTGGTTTTGTATTTTTTTTGGGTTTTTTTAAGAAAACGTCTACCGATTTTTTTTCTTTTTATAAAACTCCTAAAATCATGCACCTAGGTTACGAGTCCTGAAACTAGCTACGTAGGCACAATCAGATAGAAAGAAAAACCTAAGAAAGCATCTAAAAAGCCACGGAAAACCGATAAGGCGAGAAAAACCACGGTGGGTGATCTGATCCCCCGAATACATGGTATTCGGTGAATCAGACCCCAAAAAAGAATGGGGGGGATTGTTTATTATCTTTCATAGTTTCTCTCCCTTTCTCTCTCTTTTACAAAATTATACTACTCAAGTTCTACCCTCTGCAGCCGACTCGTGAAGAAGAAGCCAGCCTCTGCTCTTTCAACTGATTCAGCTTCCTAAGAAGCCGGCTGATCCTGCAGGCCCTGCAAAACATGGTTAGCTGTACGAAAAGCCATACGAAATCAATCGAGAAAAGAGTCGAGAAAACTGTAAGAAAAACCGAAAGAAACTACGAAAACAAAAAGAAGACTATCAAGAAAAGGCCGTAAAAAACCGTACGAAAAGCAACGAAAAACCAAACACAAAGAAGAGAGAAAATAAAATAAAAAAATTCGAAAAAAAATCAAAATATTCTAACGCCTCCCCGGCAACGGCACAATTTTGATAGGCGTTAAAATCAGATCATGGCTTTTTTAGAGAATGAAGATGTCAGTGTAGAAAAAGCCGTGAAACACGATCTTAACTCGTATCAAACAAATTCGGTTTTCAGAAGAAAACCTACACTATTTTTTTTATCCAGGTAAGTGTGTCTGGGTCGAACTCAAGGAGGCAGAGTAGAAGACTTTGATTTTTTTAAGGAATATTTTTTATGATTTTATTTTATCTCTTCTTAAAGTGATCAAAGGAAAGAAACACTTTTTATTTAATTTTTTATTTTAATTTTTATTTGATTTTAATCTTTTCAAATTTTTATTTAATTTTCAAAAGGAGATATTTTTCAAAAGATTTATTTATTATATAATAGGTGAAATATAGGTAGATGATACAATATAGTAGGTAGAAACCGAGCAACGGGCTCGCACTACACAAGAAAACAAATCAAGATGAAGTAGGTTTTCAACGAATCATAACATCATGAAAAACACGTAGAAAAATACATGAGAAATACTAAAAACCTCATGAGGTAGTTGCGTAACTACCCCAAGAAAATATCTGAAAAATAAGGTCGAAAAGAGGTCCAAAAATCCCCTACAGCCCAAGGGCATAAGCGTAAGAAAAATTACTAAAAAGTTCTGCAAAATGGTCCTCACAGGTACTGTTCTGAAAGAAAAATAAAGTATTTTTACATTTAGGTCCCTGCGGAGGGACCTAAATGCTAATACTAGAAACCTTGGGAGCGGAAATTAATTCTGGAAAACCTTCTGGATTTATGTTGCAAAATATCCACCGGTTCAGCTTTGACGGTTCAGATTAGAACGGCGAGGAGTGATCTGATGACCTCAAGCGCGCCACATGTCGGCTATTTGTATGCCTGGGCTGATCTTCAAGTTCTTGAGTCTATTGCGCTCCTGACAAAGGGCTCTCCTTCTCCGCTTTTTCCCGTACGATCAGCAGTAGCTTTGGCTCTCTGACGGGGCCAGAGGGGTGGCTCCTCCACCCCTCGTGCTCGCCCGCGGTAGATGGTGGTCGGAGGCGGCTCGAAGCGACGGTGGTGGCTCGAGGAAGATGGCGGTCCGCTGCAACCTAGAGGTTGATGAAGTATGATGCCTCTTCTTTGAAGTGGATTTCCGTGAAGATGAAAGCTCCCAGATGCATAGAAGTTGCTCCTGATTGAAGATAGATATGCAAATGCAAGATATGTATGCTCGATTCTCAAGGAATCGGTCAATTGATTAAAGTTATGCAAGATCAAAAAATGATGAAAAAATTAGTTTCCAGAATTATTGCGAGGTGTGTGAGAATGGAGATGAAATGGCATCGCGATTTGAAGTGGTTTTGAAACGCTTTGAAGGTAAGATTTGACCTAGCGATTAAGCTAATGGATTACTCTAGCTAATCACGCGATTAGCATCACTAATTAAGGTACGATGATTGAGAAAGAAATTCGAGAAGATGAGTGAATAGTTCTGGGGAAGTCAAGGTATATTACCTCGAAGAAGCGCTCCACGGGCGACCTTGGCTGGAGCGGAACGCGGCGATGTGCGGCGATGCAAGGCAGAGAACCACCTTGGAACTCTTCCTCCGACTTCCCTCCTCCACGCGGGGCGTCTCCTAGATGTTGTCACCATCGAAGATGGCCGGTACAAGGTGGAGAAATTGGGGGGTCGGCTACTGGAACTGGGGTTCCTGGATAGTTGGAAAGTTAGGTTTGAACTGATGATCTTTGGGAGTTTTTATAGATCTATTTCGTGCTCACCAAGCTTGATCCAAGGATGGGCGATGGAGATGGTTGTTAGGTGAATAGGATCAATGGCTTAGATCTTCAAAAAGAGTTGAAATGCACGCGGAATAATTAAGTGAAAGAAGCCGGTCAGAACATACTAGAATAACAGCTTCTTGAGGAAGATGAGCCAGGTGCTGACAAGTGTCAGCACCTGGTTGGCCCAGATATTGAAATTGCTTGTAAATTCATTATTAAATATTAAATAACATTATTTTAAATAGGTATAAATACAAGAAATGTAAATATATTAATTATCTAATTTATGGAATAATTACTTTTTATAAATAATAAATATTATTTGAAATATAAATATTAATAAATATGTAAATATAAAAAGGTTTTAGATTTTTAATTTAATAAATAAATGATTACAAATTAATTTTATATTTTCTTAGTTATTAGAACAATAAATAAGGATTATGTGATTTTTTATGGATTTTAATAAATTAATTTACATATTTTAATAAATATGAGTAGTATCTAGTTAGTTCATTTTTTGCCTATAATTTAAGGTTTTTGATTTTATTAAAATATCAAATAAGCTCCAAAAATTATGATATAAATTAGGGTGAAAATACAATATCATGAAAATATTTAGAAATTATAAAATTAAGAAAACTATAAAAATTGTATGTTATATAAAATAAATAACACAGAAACCCCGTTGTCTTTTGGTCCCAAAATCGACTTTTTGCAAACGGACTCCGAATTCGATGAAAGCACCTTTATTAATTAGAAAATATTATTTTATGAACTTTAAAGGTGAGTAGAGTGAAATTGGAGTTTGTATGAAGAAGTTATGATGTTCGGAAGTTGAGATTTTGACAATTTATAGGCTGGATTTCTTGGCATATATACAGGGTAATATTTTTAACTTATTTTTATATTTTTGTATACATTTTTAGAAATAATTAGGAAAAGAGTTTGGTGAAAAATATATACATATGAATTAATTAAAATTCATTGAATTTTTGTATTTATTTGATAAATAGTGTAAAGTGTATGGAGTGTGACTTAATTTATTTTTTTTGGTTTTCTTTCCTTATCTCCCCCTACTTTTTGGTTTGTCGACCAATCCATGCTGACTTGGTCTCGGGGGCTAGGCTATAAATATACCTTGCAGTTATATTTATATTTTAAGTCATATTGTACATATATACATATATCCAATCTGCCTTTTGTTCTTTTTCTTGGTTCTTTATTTATTTACATGATTTTGATGGTTAAAAGTGACTTTTTATTCATGAATGAAGATTTGTTAAAAGATGGAAATTAATGAATATTTGCATGCATTTGTTAAGGGTTTTAAGACAAAATGCGACAGAAAAGTTAATGAATCATGGATTCATCACGCGCATGCTATGCACGTGATCAAAGTACCTGTTCGAAATTTGGAGAAGTCGGTGAGGCACGCCTACAATTTTCCCAACCATCACGTGACCTGAGCACGTGAGGCTAGGCTCGGATGGAGGCCTTGGCTCGGGGCACGGCTCGGACGGAGGCTCGGAACACGTGGAAGGATAAGGTGCTTCGTGCACTGGCTTGGATAGCCCGAGCCTCCAAGCCTCGGAGGCTCGACATGGCTGAATGCAAGCTACCGGATAGGCATCAAGAGGGTGCCATCCAACAGCACTAGTACGTTCTGGACCCTCCTCCTCTGTCGATGGCTGACGACGCGATCAGGTCTCCGGCAGAGTTGCGCGAGCTCCGCCGTCGTCGCATGTGCATGATGTAGCTCCGTGGAGGTTCTTGAAAGGTTGGAGGCTGACGTCAAAGAACGGGGAAGACACTGGACTTCCTGGAGGAGGTTGGCGATGCCCGTACCTCGGAGACAATGCTTGCGAAGTTAGCTCCGATGAAGCTCCCGCCAATGAAGGAGGGCACCTACTATTGTTAATAGGAATAGTCGAAGCACGTATGTGTAGTGAATGCGGGCGAAGTGAGGTGAAGTGAAGGGCCATACGGGCGGAGAAGGGTGGCGGCCCCGGCTGTCGTCTCCTTCGAGGTAAAGAGGACGTGGGCGCGGCGACTTGAGGTTGTAGAAGATTGAGAGGGTGTTCGGAGGGCATGGCGAAGATGAGCGAAGTGTGGGGAAGCTAATGAGGTGATGAATTGGAGGAGAAAGTGTGTAGAAACGCATATTAAATCAAAGAAGCAAGGAGGAAAAGCATAAAGAACTTAGCTGGAGATCGGTGCGGACAAGGCAGCCTGGGCTCAAGCTCCAAAGAGGGCTCTGGTCTTCGCTGGACTCCTGTGGCCCTCTAGAGCAGCTCGCTGGCGGGTTTAAGGCCGAAGGCATAGCTTATCATGGCCAAGGGTCAACACCGGTGCCACGATGATCGTCGCCTCGCCGATCCGACCTCCCCCTGTCATGGGGAGGCATAGAGATGCAGGGTCGTGGCCCTCGTAAAGGTGGATGGAAGTGAAATTTGGTGGCGATGGTGTATTTCAAGGCGGAAGCGTCGAGGTGATTGTCATGGAGATCATGGTTTGCGGTTGAGATATGGAGCAGGAGAGAGGGAGCGTGGTTAGCTTAGCGGCCTGTGAGGATGTCGGAGGGTAGGGCTAGGGCTTAGCATGCTCAGATAGTGGTGAAGGTGACCATCGAGGTCGAGGAACTAGGAAGAGGGACGACGTGCTTTTAAGAGAAGATCGTGGGAGAGAGAGTGAGTGGCTGGAGGAAGGAGACGAGGAGTTGACCGTTGGATCTTGCCATCCAACAGTCAAGTGGAGGGCGCGATGGAGCAGCCCTGATCTAATCGATCAGGCCACATCCAAGGGTTGTGGGTGATGCATATGGGCCCCTTGGATCTAATGATCCAATGGTTGAGGAACGAGCGGAAGAGGATCCAGATGTGATTTTAGGGAGGGTCGAAGGGCGGTGATTGTTGCGCACTTTAAGGCACCTAGGAAGATCGGACGGTACGAAACAAAGGGCGCGTGGCACGAGGGGAGCAGGCCACGTGGCTCAACCAGAAAGAGTCATGTGGCCCAACCAGATTATTCAGAAAGAAAAATCGAAAAATAAAAAAAAGATGATCGAATTTGGAAAAACTTAAAACATAAAAGTTGTAGATCTCGATGAGATCTACAAGTTTCATGTTAACCAAAAATGCAAAAGAAGTCAAACAAAGGGATAAATAATTTTTTTTTGAACGTTTTAAAGGTGAAAAAACACTACGACTTTTGTTTTCTCTTTTTTTTTGTATTTTTAATTTATTTTAAGATCAAGATATATACAATAATTAATCTAGTTTTCATTAACACCAATTTAAGTTAGGCGATTAATATATGGAAATTAACATTATGAGATCGAGGTTCATCATTACCCTAAGCTCGTCCTCGAGCATCTCAAGCATGAAGGAGTTGGATTAACCCCTGATTGTGCATGTGAATACAAGACTTGATCCGTTCAAGAACTCATGATATTAGAGATCCCAAAGCTGAACCAAGCTCTCATCAAGAGGTATCTAATTTCTCTAATTTATCAGACTCTCTCTATATGCGTACAAAATAAGGATATGAAATTAAGTGTTGACTGCAGTCACAAGAGTAGAGTCATAACGTCACCCAAGGTTCCAGTCCAAGAGACTCTCCTAAGAACCCAATCCTCAACACTAGTGAATAAACCAAATATTGCATCCAATCCACCATCTCTTTAGTTGTCAGACTTAGAAATATAGATGGAAGGCCAGTTGATGGAGGGCATAGGATTGTGTCATTTCTTCTCTCCCTCTCATTGGAACAAGGATCCTCTCGAGTGCCTTATTAACTAAATGGTTGTTGATCAGTGTGTCTGTCAAAAGATCTGCACTTGTTTTCTTGGGAGTACACATGGGTGTGTCTTTTTTTAGTACCTATCATACCTTCTACACCTAGACTTGTGTCACTATACGATGCATAGCCCTTTTTGGGTGCTAGCCCGACTCCTTGATCCTAATACGGTGGTCCAAGTGGACACTTTGAAGTAGTTGGAAGCGCTCGCCTTTGGTGGAAGTTCTTTGGTATTTTACTTTGTAGGGTGAGAGCTTTTATTTCTTTATTTTCTTTTCTGTGCTTTTTGGCTAGTTCTACTGCTTTTACCAAGAATTAGCACACTCTGATCAAGAAGTTTTTATATTTTATCGCACCCAGACACATAGGTTAGTGTCAAGAGATTAGTACAGGAACCATGTTCTCATACTAGCTAAAAATGCTGACACTCAAGTTTCATGAAACCTTCAATGATTTTATCCCATCCTCGAGCATCATCAAATCAGATCGAACTCAAGTCCCTCATCCCAGTCACTCAAGTGAAATTTCAACTCCTCTCATCATAATTGCAGTCGTGTATGTGAGGTGATGATCATATTCTTAAGGTTAGAGATTAAGCATGCAATATAACACACAAATCTTTCAAACTAGGAAAATATGGATAATTAAGTCAAAAGACCCTAATGACTATGGCTGGTTAACTCAAAATCTCAAGACCTTGTAAACCAAGTATTCTTGAACTTCACTAATCTTGTGTGAAAATGTGGATGTGTCAGGAATTAAACCAACTCAATTTTTTTCTTTCATTTTTTTAAACGTATTTACAAACACAAGTTAGTCTCGGTTATACTCTTCTTTTTGAACAATTTTTTGAAAATATTTTCCAAATTGTGTCACACACACACATACACGCACACACACACACACACACACACACACATATATATAATTTTTTCAAACCATTTTTCGGAATATTTTCTTCAAAAATGTAACATGGTTGAGAAAATTTTTTCAAACTTTGAAAACATTTTATCCAACTCGATTCAAGAAAATATATATTCTAGCCCAAAAAGTTTTAAATTTTCAACATTTTTAAAATTTTCCAAAATAAGAGCTATGGCTAAAGTATAAATACAATACACACGGTATACCCCCCATACTTAACTTATGTTATGTCCTCATAGCACTAAGTGATACAAAGCCATAACTCAAGTTAAGATATAGGAATGGATACTAGAACTGACGAGGACACCCCCTACACCTAGGTTAAAATAACCCAAGTGTCGGAGAGAAGGAAAAGTGATCCGGAATTTACGTGGACTTGAGTCCCCCCTATATTTAGGTTGAGAATAGCCTAAGTAAAGAGATGGATAAATGAAGTTGGAGAGACCTGAGGAGAACATAGCGATTAGGATGGATGTACACGTGAAGGAATGAATCTATGGAGATGAATGGAGTACCTAGGGTCTATGGGAGGGTGTCGAAACAAACAAGGCTCAATCAACCAAGCAACACCCTTGATTCACTAACTCACACATGAAACCAACAAATATTGGTCAATTATCTTATCATTTTTATTGGTGGTTAATACAAATTCATTCTCATTTGCGCAAGGCTTAATGATATGTCAAATCAAAATATCCTTCGTAAAAAGGATGTTCCTCTCCCAAAAATTGATTTTACTCCATTTTATTTAGTCGACTTGTTTTAACAGTCTCAAATTTAATCACTGATTTTAATGTGAATACAAATCAATAAAACATCGTCTAACGGTCATTCTCAATTTCCATTAATCGTAGGTGATCAATACAGGAATGAGGGATCGAGAAAAAGCCGATGCATATGATAAAATCATGATCTATGCAAAAGAGAAAAACTTGCAGTGCCTGCAGTTTCCTTCGTGAAAAACAAGACTGAATTAAAATCTAATACTGAATGTATGCAAGTCGATGAAAGCTGCACCTAGCATGCTCCTATTTGCAGGAAAGAACAAATTTTATTATGGCTAAGTGAAGCGATGTCTATGTGTGTCTCAAATTAATGTGTGTCGTACCTACGATCAAACACAACAGATAAGAAATAAAAATAGCTCGAAGAGCTGCGTGCCTGATCCTAAGTCGGCACTCAAGTGGGATAGATCCCACACAACCACGATGACCTTCATTCATTTATAATCGCGAGACTTCAAATGAAGATCATTGTAAAGATGATTATTACAATGAATGCATGAAAAATGCAAGACCATAATTCTCGTCAATTTCTCTAATGGTGCTTCTGCGGCTCCTCGCAGTGGGAGCTCCTACCCCTTGCCTCCTTGATCGCCGAGGGACCCTGCCACAAAAAGCAAGCATTAGATATATATTAGAGAATTATCAAAGCAATGCATGTGAAATGCACAACTTGACCGTCAAGTTAGAAATTATCACTTAATCAAATAATAAAAATCTTAATAAAACAAAAGATGAGCCGTGTCTCCGGCAACGACGCCATGTGACGGACCCGAGAATCACCGTCTTAATAATGTTGAATTAACATTTATATTTTCATTGCAGACAGACGAAATTAGATCAATCAAAAACCACTCTGATCAATTTTGTAATTAAACATAAGCGGTCGAATTCATTTACTTGGGCAAGCCCAAGGTCGAACTCAGGGGCACGAGCCTCTTAAGCGGTTATTCAGATTCTCAATATTCAGATTAAGTGATGAACTAATAACTAACATGTCAATATACAAGGACAATTGATGGAGACAGATGAAAACAAAGGATGCATGCACATGAGACACTTTTTATTTGATTTTTATGATGCAACATGATGTAAATATAAAACTGTGCAAATATACACTACATAAATAAGATAATTAAGCCATAAAATTGTAGTTAATTTCATGTTCGATTAATGAAGTAAATTTAATAGATGAACTGATAAAAGGCATGAAAAATCATTAAGCAAGTGATATTATATTACTAGAATTAATCATCAAAATTTCAAGTATAAAATTAGGAAACAAATAATGCCACAAGATAGATAATAAAATACGCTTTAAAATGAAACTGAAATCAACTAAAACAGAGGTCATATGCTCACGATATTCATAAAAGAGTCCAGGGGCATAAGCGTAAAGAAATCATAGAAAATAAATAGAAAAACATTGCAAACAGGTCCCTTGGAGGGCTTAATAGTAATTAAATAAATTGCAGGGCCTTCCCTGTAATTTTCCCATACTCGTGGAGGCTAAATTGCAATTATTAAAACCCAAAGCGGTTAGAATGTAATTAGCCCCAGACATGCATGATATGCACGTGATCAAAGGAATTGTTTGAAATTTGGAGAAGTCGATGGGGCACCCCTATAATTTTCCCAGCCCTCACGTGACTTGAGCATGTGAGGCTAGGCTCGGGAGGAGGCCTTGGCTCGGAGCGCGGCTCGGACTGAGGCTCGGAACACGTGGAAGGATAAGGTGTTTCATGCACTAGCTTGGATCGCTCAAGCCTCAAAAGCTCGATGCGGTTGAATGTGAGTCGTTGGATAGGCACCGAGAGGGTGCCATCTAAAGACACCAATACGTTCTGGAGCCTCCTCCTCCGTCGATGGCTGGCGGTGCGATCAGATCTCCGACAAACCTGTGCGAGCTTCATCGTCGTCGTATGTGCATGATGCAGCTCCGTGGAGGTTCTTGGAAGGTTGGAGGCTGACGCCGAAGCACGGGGAAGATGCTGGACTTCCTGGAGGAGGTTGGTGATGCATGTACGCCATAGATTGAGCTTGCGAAGTTAGCTCCAATGAAGCTCCAACCAATGAAGGAGGGCACCTGCTATTGTTAGTAGGAATAGCCGAAGCATGCAGGTGTAGTGAATGCGGTCGAAGTGAGGTGAAGTGGAGGGTCATACGATCGGAGAAGGGAGGCGGCCCTAGTTGTCTTCTCCAGCGAGGCAGAGAGGACGCGGGCATGGCAACTTGAGGTTGTGGAAGATTAAGAGGGTGGTTGAAGGGCATGGCGAAGATGAGCGAAGTGTGGGGAATATATGAGATGATAAATTGAAGGAGAAAGTGTGTAGAAACGCCAAATTAAATCAAAGAAGCAAGGAGGAAAAGCATAAGGAACTTACCTGGAGATCGGTGCGGATGAGGCATCCTGGGATCGAGCTCCAAAGAGGGATCAGGTCTTCGTTGGACTCTGGCAGTTCTCCGGAGCAGCTCACCGGCGGTTTTAAGGCCAGAGGCATGACCTACCATGGCCAAGGGTCAACACCGGGGCCACGACGGTCATCATGTCGTCGATTCGACCTCCCCTTTTCACAGGGAGGCGGAGAGATGCTGGGTCATGGCCCTCGTAAAGGTGGACGGGGGAGAAATTGGGTTGCGATGACGTATTTCAAGGCGGAAGCGTCGAGGTGATTGTGATAGAGATAGTGGTTTGCGGTTGAGTTATGGAGGGGGAGAGGGGGGTGTGGTTGGCTCAGGGGCCCACGAGGATGTCAAAGGGTAGGGCTAGGTCTTAGCGTGCTCAGATAGTGGTGAGGGTGGTCGTCGAGGTCGAGGAAATAGGAAGGGGGACGACACGCTTGAAGAGGAGATCGTGGGAGAAAGAGAGTGGCTGGAGGAAGGAGACGAGGTGTTGACCGTTGGATCTTGCGATCCAATGACCGAGAGGAGGGTGTGGGGGAGCATCCTTGATCTAATCGATTAGGCCGCATCTAAGGGTTGTTGGTGAGGCACGTGGGCCCGTTGGATCTAATGATCCAACGGTTGAGGAACGAGCGGAAGCAGATGCACCAGATGTGATCTGGGGGAGGGTCGGAGGGCGGTGATTGCAACACGTATGTGCGGTGGAGATTGAAGGCGCCTAAGAAGATCGAACGGTGCGAAATGAAGGGTGCGTGGCGTGAGGGGAGCGGGCCGCGTGGCTCAACCAGAAAGAGCCACGTGGCCCAACTAGATTATTCAGAAAGAAAAATCGAAAAAAAATAAAAGGAGGCCGGATTTGGAAAAAATGAAAACATGGAATTTGTAGATCTCGATGAGATCTACAAATTTCATGTTGACCAAAAATGCAAAAGAAGTGAAACAAAGGGAGAAAATATTTTTGTAAGCATTTTTAAAAGTGAAAAAACACTGCAACTTTTGTTTTGTCATTTTTTGTATTTTTAATTTATTTTAAGATTAAGATATACACAACAATTAATCTAGTTTTTATTGACACCAATTTAAGTTAGGGGATTAATAAATGGAAATTAACATGATGAGATCGAGGTTCATCAGCGACGCAACTTGTTGCCCGTCTCCCATCAATTTCTATGTAATGACTAATATCTTTCTATAATAGAGTGTATTACCTTCAAGTAAAAAAATTATTAATTGACCCTTCTCTGTGTAGTGGCATAGAACATTATAAAGGGAGTACAACTCTCAAAACATGCTAGTAGAAAACATGGAAAACGCCCAATGTAGTGCAAATATAATATTCATTTTACAAAGAACCATACAAACTTACAAAGAGAATGTACGTTTTACTTGAAATTATTGGTTAAAAATTAAAAGAAATAAGCTAATTGACATTTTATTTTACAATTCGCCATTCAAATTTAGAAAGGGAATATGAGCTTTACAAAGAGAATGTCATTCTACATGAATTGCTCCAATGTCGGATGAATATCCAATGGAATATTGATAAAAAGAATTGCAAATTTTACAAAGTGAATACAAAGTTTATATAAAAAAATGGAGATTACCAAATATCTTCGTGAGCATTGTTGATTGATTACATATTTGAAAATTTAGTAATATGGTATAAACAAACATGCTTAAATTAGACAACAAAAAGATGATCGAAATATCCTTTAGATAATGGATGGATGAAACCGTTAGATCAACATATATTAGCTACTATACCGGACTTTCCTAAAAAGAATGTTAGATCCCACCTCATTTGAAATATCATATACACACGTGCACGTATGCATGCATCCACACACTACAATGCAATAATGGTCAATTTTTTACACTTGCATAAAGGGGTTGTAAAAAATCAAAAAGAACTTGTAAAAATAGCACTGGTTCGTAATATATTACGATGGAGTTGTTGAAAATCAACGGAAGTTGTGAAAAATAAAAAATAAAGTTGAAACACAGATCTGAATTAATAATTATAAACAATGAACATAAAGTTGTTAAAAATGTATAAGAACTTGTAAAACATAAGAACAATGTTGTAGCAAATAAATAAGAAAATGTAAAAAATTAACATGAAGTTGTAAAATTCAACTTTATAATTGTAAAACTATTGCATAAGTATGTACTTTATAAACGTGTACTAGTAAATATGTATTAGTGGATTCAAATAAGCACAAACTTGTAAAACTATTTTCAATATCTTTTTAAAAAAGTACGGCTTGAGTTGCTTATTTTCCGAATGTCTGAATATATGTACTAATAAAATTACTGTAACATATCAGTTTTAATGTAATAAATGAACCAAAAAAAACAAAAGTTAAGATCACATACTTATTAATTCGCTGATGAACTTAATGATATGCCCTTGATAGACATAATTAATAAAGAAGATATTAACAATGATGGTGCCTTTGTATATACATCACCACAACATGTGTTTATACTGATATTTTTTAAATCCATCACTATATTTTTTCATGGTCGATAACATTCATTATAAAATTATTTTTTACGCTTGAAAACTCAAGGAGCAATGTTATATTCGTTGCTATATCATTACCATATCTAATAGTAACGTCTATTTATTATTTTTTTATAATTCCAACTAATCATCGCTAAATTTAATAAGGTGATTAAATTATTTAATGGTGAAGTTTTTGGGCTCACATCTATACGGTGGAAGCATTTTTTTTCTTTTCCAAATAAAATCATTGCTGAATTGAACTAAAAAGTAACACGATTTTCTGGATATAAACGGATAACTGTTACTTTATGTAACGTCATTAACAATATTACAACATATATGAAATTCATCTCTAATTTTAAGTAAAAGTAATTTCACAGCGAATAATATCGTCGTTATATATTTCACAGATGACAATATAGTAATGGATTTTTAAAAAAAAACATTACTATTGATTAATTTTATTGTAGTAAAAATTTGGGTGATAATTACTCTCGATTAGAAAAAAAAATATTATTTTTAAAAAAGAAACCATTGCATGATTCATGGGAGAGATCTAGACGAGGGGCATTAATTATAATTTTTAAGATAATATCCACGTAAATACGAACTTAAATCGGAGGAAATTACACCAGTGCCGCCCTTGCTTCCATGTTTGAGTCTTCATTCCTTCAGCTATCAATAAAAACAGCAAGCGAAACAGCAAGAAGTATCACCATGCAGATTTGCCGAAATAATTTTATAAAGATGACATGAAATATAAGTCAGCTTGTAACTATAACTTCTGTTTGTCTTTCTAATACAATACACAAGGAATCTCTTAATACTACTAAAGCTGAGTTTTCTCAGCAACTTCTGACATGTGTGTATGATGTCCTTCCTTCATCGTATAGGTTCAAGCATTCTCATTTTTTGGCACGTGTATCCTTTACCGCTCTCTTCCTGAGGGAGCTGCGTGCCCTTTTCTTTTACCGTTCTTACGGAGTTCCCAAATTACCCCTCTCTACCTTTCAGAATGTCCCCGCCTCCTCTCGCACCACCTCCACTACCGTGGATACTTTCGCCCTTCTGTCCTCCATGCATGTGTCCCACACGTCCTTAATATCTCGATATCTCTCCACAGGTCCTCAAACCCAATCACAATTAACCCAACTATACCCTTCATTACCTCTCGGCTTAACTATATATTTGTCCAAGATTCTCCTCCTCTTGCCCTCAATCCCAAAAATAATAACCTGTTAGATTCAGCTAATCCAAGATGATGCTCGATGACCGGCACCGGAGCCACCCCATAGCAGTGATCCACATGCTTCCATGGCCTCTTTAAGATGAACTCACCTTGCCATTTTTTCCTCTCCGGTCTCTGATATCGACAGCCCGTATGACCTCCTTGGTGACGCACCCCTCGCCGCACTCTTTTGCTTCTTCCCTTCCCCATTCGACCTAGACGAACCACCAGTTAACATCTTCTCCTACGACGAATTCCGTATGTATGAATTCAAGGTTCGTCGTTGCGTCCATGGACGGTCGCAACTGGATCGAGAATCCATTTGCGTACAACTAAAAGATTGAAAAAAATGACGCATACAAATGGAACCGGCTGCATTTGCGTTATCCAAGATTAATTCGTATAGATACGGATTGGAACAGATGAAACAGTGTAATGTATTCTTTTCGTGGGTGCTTCCATATTTATATTTATAACTATGTCTTCCGTTATAGAAAAAAGGAAAGCACTATGTAACAAACTCGATTATTTGTTGTTTTGCTATAAAAAAAGGAAATTTGGATTTCTTATTAGGAAAAATTATAGCATTCTTATATTTAAGAAAAAAAATAAATTTTATGTTGCAAAAAAATTATGAATATTTGTTTTCATTTAGTAGTTGTAAAAATGAAACACTTTAATTTATACATATTAATCACATCGGTGTACCCGATTTTCTATATGAAAGTTGGATTGTTTTGTTTCATTATATATTCATCAAATAAGATTGAATCTATGAATGACATGAAATTATTTTTTAATATGTGTTCTTAACATTTAATATCCTTTAATTTCATCTATATATCTTGAAATATGTGTATGTTTAAAATTTTAGTTTTGATCATTGAGATAAATGATAAACCTGTACTATTTTAAATATTTTTCATATTATTTTTTTAAGACCATAATTTTGTTATCACATATACAAAATTACATTGTGTTACTATTATTTTCATTTATATATTATTTGTAACATGATGAGTCTATTTTGGAATACTTCATATTATTATTTTATAAGATCACATTTTCCAATTATGATATATCAATATTACAAAAGATTGAATGCTTTCCAATCTTAACATATTTAATGAATGTAGAATTTATGACTTCATGATAAAGTAATTATAAACTTTTTACTTTTTTATTTATAAAAAATCTTCCACCAAAAAAAAATTATAAATGAGCAATTTTCATAATATTTTCTAAAATTTTACCATCATTTCAATATGTACTCGAGATTTTTTCGAGTGGTATTAAATTAATAAGTGGTTGTGAACAATTCGATAATTTTTTCCTTGCTGTCTAGTAGAATTGTTAAATGTGTTTCCTTAGTATAGTTTTTTTTTCAAGATATTTCATGAATAATATATAAATGATCTGTTGTGGTTGAATATCTTGCAGTAGAAAGATAATTAATGCTTAACAAAGGCAATGACGAGTACATTAAAATGTTGTGGTGATTTCGGATGCCCATGAATCAAACCACGGACTTTAAAAAATTGGATGATATCCTATGAAGATTAAGGGGTTATTAATTTATATTTTGTTTATGATATATATTTTGAAATTCAATTCAATGATCTCTTTCTTGATATATTTTGAAATTCAATTCAATAATCTATTTCTTGTTGTAAAGTTTTCTGGTTTCAGACTCATATCTCATATTGTTGTGTTATTATATACCAACTTTTTCTTATTTTATAATGAAGAGTCTATTACTATTCTTTTCAATATGTGCTAATTATATTTAAAATATTTAATATATTCTTTCATTACTTGCATGATGATTGAGTACTTGGGTGTTTATTTTTCATGTTCCCGCTTATGTTTGGCTTTCTTGGGGATTTTTTTAAATTATTGTTGTAATAACATCTTCGTAAATGGAAAAGTGTCAACAAAATACTATTATGTCAAATATATTGTTTATAGATTTTCAGTTATCAAACAATTGTATATAATTTATAAAGATGCAAGAATTCGTAGCATTGCCTTTTTTTACAAGCTATAAACTGCAGATATAGCAAATAATGTTCTTATCTTCTGAAATTATTTAAATTATTATTTATGCAATGATAATTATAGCGGGCTTTTGAGCAAATAAAATCATAATTATTGTGGAAAAAAGAAACTTTGAACATCTAATTTAAATTTAATAAATTTTTTTATTTTATAATATTAACACACATAGATGATCATCTCACATATTTATTTAAAAAAAATAAACTATGACATCTTTCTTATTTTGTATGTTAAAAAAAATGTAAACTAAGATAGATACCTACAACCCGCAATGCTGGAAAGTCAATTACTACAAATACCCCCTTAAATTTACTACTTATTGCATTATGTTTTCGTAAAATATATAATCTTTTTTAAGTTTGTATTCTTATGTATAACTATTTGTGATTACATATTATGTTGTATAACTCTGAATATTGCCATTATTGTCAAAGTGTTTTAAGTATGAAAGATTTTTATTTCTTAAAATTTACAGTAATGCTTTTCTTAATCAGGAAATTATCCTCCCAATTATTTTTTTATTTGATTACAAATGATCAACCAATTATCCTTCCGCCGCGAAGCGCGGGAATCATCCTAGTACATAAGTTAAAGCTCGGTTCTCCGCAACTTCATCCCTGCTTCCTACACGTGGAAGTCTCTCAGCTTTTCCCCATTTCTCCCCCGCGGAATAGCGAAGTCCCCTCCGCAACTTTGCCGCTTCTTACACGTGGAAGCGTCCCCAGCTTCTCCCCATTTCTTCCTCTGCGCGCGCAGACCCTTTCTCCCAACAGCATGTCCTTTTCAGGGACACATGGCACCCCCGACTCACATCCCGCATTCCCTGCATTCCCTCCATACCTGCTCTCTCCAAGTGCATTCTCTCTCTCTCTCTCTCTCCCTCTCTCTCTCCATTTGAAAAATCTCATCCTCCATACCAAAAAAATAACCCCTCTCCATCCGTAGATCATAAAATGAAGCAACAGGAACAACACATGATTCGAAACCATCTACACTATCCATCATCCTCTCTGTATTTAATTAGACTAAGGGCCCGTTCGGTTCGAGAATAAGCAGGAATAAGGATGGAGAATAAGGAGAATAAGGGTCTATTCTCTGTTCGGCTGGAGGATAGGAATAAGGAGAATAAAAATGTAGGTAAGGTGAGATAAAGATAGGAATAAGAGTGAAATAAGATGGAATAATGGGGAATAGTCGTACCACTAGGAACCGTCGGGAGGAGAATTGGCTCCTTATTCTAGGGTTTATTCTCCTACCAAACAGGGCCTAACGGTCTAAAATAGAAAAATGCAAATAATCGGAAGGATCAAAATTTAAGACAAAGTCCAACTTCATTTCGATTTGATAAACATCAGAGCCATCTTTACAACATTAAACCAACACAACAAACATAACATTAAAAGCACCACGAATCCAGAAAAGACATAAATAAACAACACATCAAGCCCTCTCCCTGCGGATCCTCCTAACGAGGTGGATGCCCTTGGGTATGTTGGTGACCCTCTTCGGATGAATGGCGCAAAGGTTTGTGTCCTGGAAGAGACCGACGAGGTAAGCCTCGGCAGCCTCTTGGAAAGCAGCCACATCAGAGCTCTAGAAGAGAAGGTCGATCTTGAAGTCCTGGGCGATCTCGCGGACTAGATGCTGGAAAGGGATCTTCCTGACGAAGAGCTCTATGCTCTTCTGGTACTTGCGTATCTCCCGAAGGGTCACAATTCTGGGGCAGAACTTGTGCGGCTTCTTGACATTGCTGGTCGCGACTGCACTCTTCCTAGAGGCCTTGGTCGCCGGTTGCTTCCTTGGGGCCTTTCCTCCGATCTACTTGCGGGTCGTCTGCTTCGTGCGTGCCATTGCTCTCGAGTTTGCTTTGACACCGCAGAGAGAGAGAGAAAGGAAGGATGGAGTGAAATCTTGCTGTGAGCGTGTGGGGAACACGACAACTTGGGTTGTTATTTTACCGCGGAGAGCGAGAACGGGGTTCATCTAGATTGTTGGATGTGAGGACTTTATGCTGACTTGATTAGTTCTAGGTGGAGAAAGCATATCGTAATCCGTATGTTAGAGGAGACAACCAATGAGAAGGGCCTTTGGGTGGACCAATACTCAGCTAATTTTGGAAATAATAAAATATATTACAATATAAAAATATTTTTTTCATAATTTTTGAGCATTTTGATAGCTATAATAAAAATATTACATATTACATGTATATACTTTTGAATAGTAAAACATTTTTTCAAAATTAGAAATCAAGGAACAAATATAAAATAAAATTTAAATATAATAAAATAAAAAAATATTAGATGCAAGGTAGATTAATATATATATATATATATATATAATTTATATAATTTATAAGTACGATTAAACTAAAACAACCTAAAAAGAATAAAACACATAAAATGATCAAAAATTCATTAAAGAAATAAAAATTCTTAGATTTTCAATAAATAAATTTAAACAATGTGATCTATAGAATCCGTTATCCAAATATGTATGTATGTATATAACACATTATCGTAATATATATTATAAATCTAAATATAATATGAAAAATAAAAATTAAAAGTTTACTCATATATATATATATATGTGATATATAAAAGAATCTATAAAAAAAATACAACAAAGTTTTAAAAAAAATAAATCACAAGATATTATAAATCTAATAAATACCAACTATGATCGGACCAACATGGATAGAAAAAATAGGTACGTTTTTGCAAGTAAAATTCCTCCTCCTCCCCTTCTTAATTTGAACTTTTGTTCCTTTATTCGTCCTTATTTTGATTAGATGTCTACTATTTATTGTATATAACATTATCTTTGAAGTCAAGAAAATGAAGCATGCTATTTGAAAAGCATACATTCCATATCATTAAAATTTCTTTGCAATATGTTCATAATTCACATATTACTATCCCAATATATTCTTATACTTTATCTTGAAAAAAATACTCACGCTGCGAAGCGCGGGTATACACCCTAGTTATAAAAAAAAACAAAGATTTGATTTCTGCTTCTTCAACGGGTCAATTAAAACGATGTTGACACGTAACATGCTTTCATGTTTGGGAGGTAAAATTATTGGTGACTGATTTGAGATACATTATGAGGGCATGGAGAGAGAGACATCACCAACTTGATCACCAACAAGATAAATAATGATCGATCATGTTTTAGTCATATAAAATTCCAACATGAAAAGTTTGACTTTTCTATCGCCCTTGATCTTGAAAGTACCCTGGATATCGTAATATACTTAATTGCTCAAGATTCGCCCCCTACTTAATCACAAAACAAAAATGTAGGTGTCCAGTCTAATGGAGCTCATGTGCACCAAAGTCATGTCTTTTTGCTGCATTATTAAATCCTCGATTGAGCTCATCGAAGGGGCGATCGAATAAAATAAGTGCATGTTAGAGAATATACGTTACGATAGGTTGATGTCATCTTCTTTATTAATTAGCCGTACTTCAGATTGGAAAGCAACACCTGTATCTCTCAACATTGTCAAGTGTAATTATCATCATGTTGAACCATTCATTCTTAGGGTACGTTTGGTTGGCGGATTAAGGCGGGTTAAACTGGTAGAGGGTGTCATGTTTTGGATTTTGGTATTTGGATAGAGGGCTAAACTGGGGGTGGGTTAAAAGTGGGTTTGAGGTGATATGATTGTATTGAAGTTTGAAAAAGTGACTAGTTATTGTAATGTGATTGTATTAAAGTTTGGAAAAGTGAGTAGAAGTGGAGTAGTTTATAATTTTTATATGATATGATGGTATAATATATTATTTTTTGATAGGATTGATGATGTAAAATTGATTTATTTAAATTTTAAAAAAAGGAATAAAGTGGGGCCCACAGGGAGAGAGGGGGATGTGGGTTAAGGGGGTAAACTCCTCCAACTCGCAGGTAACCCGTCATCCAAACGGTACCTTAGGGATTTTTACATTCATAATTCTAAGTAATTTCACAATTACAATCACAAGCTTGCATAATAGCAAATTACAAGAGAAACCTCATATAGTCACTCTGTTTCACACTCATAATCTTCCGTTAATTTTCCTCTTAACCCAACCATATCATTTGGTTAATCTAACCCTTAGAGTGCGTTTGGTTGGCGGGTTAAGGCGTGTGAAACTGGTAGAGGGTAACCCGTTTTTTTATTTTGGTGTTTGGATAGAGGGTTAAACTTGAGGTGGGTTAGAAGTGGGTTTGGGATGATATGATTGTATTGAAGTTTGAAAAAGTGAGTAGTTATTGTGATGTGATTGTATTGAAGTTTGGAAAAGTGAGTAGAAGTGGAGTAGTTTATAATTTTTATATGGTATGATGGTATAATATAGTATTTTTTGATAGGTTTGATGATGTAAAACAGATTTATTTAATTTTTTAAAAAAAGAATAAAGTGGGGCCCACGGAGAGAGGGGGGTGTGGGTTAAGGAGGGTAAACTCTCCCTTTGGAGAGTTTAACCCAGTAGCCAAATGCTACCTTAGTCTATCCAACGGCTACTAAAAATTTTCAAAAAAATAAAAAAATAAAAAATATTCTTCCTCCTCTATCTCGCTTGCATCATCGTCGAGCCCCTCCCCTTCTTCCTCCTCTGCCCCTTCTCCGCCCACAACCAACTCCCTCGGCTCCTCTGCCTGCAGCCTCGCCCCCCCCCCCCCCTCCGCACGCAGCCACCCCCTCCGCCTGAAGTCTCGCCCCTCATCTGCCCGCATCCACCCCCTCCGCCCCTCTGCATGTTGCCTCCGCCCTCCGCAGTCACCCCCTCCGCCCCCACTCCCCTCGGATCGATCACTCCACTACTAATCCAATCTCTTTCGGTTTCGATCTGCCGCTCGAATCGTGGGAAGACAAGGACAAGGAGGAGACGGAGCTGATCTCGTCCTGCAGGGTGAGCGATCCCTGATCTTCTGTGCTTTTCTTGGGGATTGTTCCTTTGGATCTTTTTCCGGTGTGGTGTTGATGGGATTACTGGTACATGTAGCTTGGTTGCTGACGGGGACTCGAGGGCATAGGGGTTCGAGAGATGGGTGGCACTCCCCTCCACACCCTCCGCCTACAGCCCCCTCCCCTCCTCTGCTTGTAACCCCCCGCCATCAAGCCCCTCTGCTCGCATCCCCCACCATTCATCCCCTTCACCCGCAGCCCCCCTCCTCTCCTCCATCTGCAACCCTCGATCTCGCAAGCACTTGGCCACCCGATCTCTGCCACGATGATGGGTATTTGTCACAGTTTATGGGTTCTACGTTCTACGCCCAAACAAAGTAGGTTGAACATGGAGCATACGACGAGGATAGTGCGGAGGTTGGACATGGCAGATGATGAGGGCGGTGCGGAGGTTGGATATAGTTTTAAGGGTAAAATTATCAAATGTAACTTTTTCTGTGAGAGTTAACGGAGAGTATATATGGCAACTAACGCAGGGTTATGTCATTAAGAGTTAAGCATTATTCGGGATCCTGGGTGTAATTCGCTATTATGTAGGGATATAATTCTAATTGCAAAATTACTCAGGGTTATGGGTGTAAAAATCTCTTAATTCTACACCTGGGATTCTAATTAGTGTATTAAAATCCAGAAAAAAAGCTGACATCCCAAATTTAAAATAGGTTGAACAATGCAACCATGCGCCAGTACAGGAATTTTATCAAGAAAGAGTAAGTATACAACAAGCATATATGTTAAAAATGAAAAAAATATTGTATTTCAAATAATGTTTTAAATAGAGTTAATATTTGCAAATGATAAAATTTTCTATTCCAACAAACTTACCATTCAAATCTTATATGAATATATTTAAACATAGATTTTCTAATAGATTATTTATTTTCGATGGTGCTATTTAAATTCGATAAACCTAATAATTTAAATTTTATTTAAATCCATTTCTAAAGCTAAATTATGATATGAAATTTTAATGGGTTTACTCGAAGAGTTTAATGGGGTTACCCCTAATGGGGAGTCAACTTGGTACTTTCTGAAAACACTTGGAGAGATCTAAATCACTATATGGCATCATATTCTCATTCAATTTTACGGAACATAGATATTCATAACATGCCCATCAATAAAAGGTCAATTTAAATCTCGAATCGAGTCAGATTTGATGGATGATATATAAGTATCGAATCGAGTTGAAATTTAAATAAGAATATAATGTGATATAATGATCAAAATACTTAAAACAATATCTTAAAAATAAAAAAAATAAAATTGTGGGCGATCAAGTTAGCTCCTTGGGATAGGCCCATTAAATCCTAATAATGATAATGATATATTTTGATATAAATTATATCATTGGGAATGATTGCAAGGCGTCAAACTCTGCAACTTCACAATCAAAAGGTCTAGGACGCATAACTCCAATGGGTGTGATGGTGAAGTGCGCGTCTCTTTCTTCTCCTCCGCAAAGAGGCAAACACTAATAATATCTTCCTCGATTTGTCCTTACTCCTTCAAAGGACCCAACGCATCATCTCCTCCTCCGACACTTTTCCTAATAATATCTTCCTTTGCATTCCCCTCTTTGCTTCGTTTACAGCGAATGGACGCAGAATAATAGTTTACATCCCATATGAAAAAAAAAGCAGAAATTGATTACCCATCACATTTTCACCTTTTGAATTTCATATTTTAGATCTATGCTACTCCCTGCATAGAAGCCATTATATAAATATTTCATATTCATTAAAATCTTCTACAGTTGTTGCTTTCAAAAAATTACATTGATAATCCTAAAGATAAAAAAGATCCAGTTTTGTGGGAGGTTTGCTTTCCGTAATTTTTGATGTGCATTATTATAAATATGTGACATTATAAATGTTTATAAATAAATATAGATATATATATAAGGTTCGAATATTTTAAATGATGCAAATATGACAAAGAAAATATGATTTCTAGTGGATCTAAATTATGAATATTTGATTTTCATACCTTTTGGACATCCATAACTACATATACCTTCAATATTACGTACATAACTTTCCATAATCATGAATTACACTCGGAACCCTGGATAATGCTTAGCTCTCGAGCATGTATGCTTTTGCAAGAGGAGGGTTACTGGTGTATGACTAGTTAAATAGTTAAGCAATATTCATGGTTCTAGATGTAATTCATGATTATGGAGGATTATGTATGTAATATTAAAAGTATGCGGGATTATGAGTGTAAAAATTTCTATTATAAAAATGTCAAATATATTTGCAAGGTATTTTTTAATAAAATTATTATTTTGGAATGATTGTTTTTTAAATTTTATTACAATAATTGTAATAAAATTGCATTCAACGGTAATCCATCCTTACAGTTTCTGATATTTATTGTTATTTGTATACTGATATATAATATTATATACCAGTTATAATTGTTAAGCTTTACCGCAATAAGAATATAAATATAATTAAGTCTAGCGTAAGGATTATGAAAATATATTTAATGATATTTTTAGGATGAGAAGAAGATAACTATAAAAAAATTTATCAAAAAAATTATTTACAATAGATGCATATGGACAACCAGCAAGGTGTCTGTCTGTCCACATTATCATACGCTTGTCCGTCAAATAAAATAAATATCTGTCCACGTCAATTAGGCGAAGTTCAAATGCACTTTCTAATGTTATTAAATATTTGATACCCGCGTATGATCATTATTTCATATATTTTATTTGATGGACATGCACATATTAATAATCTAGAGTGGTATTTTTGTTACTTATGAAGTTTATGTGGTTCATTAATCCATCGTTATCACGAGATTAGTAAACTTTCAGTAAGTTAAAAGAGTACACTACATACTCTATAGTTGTTGATCTGTGCTTTTCTGCATTTATACTGTTACTTGGTGTAACGTCCCAGACTTAGGTCCCCGGTCCGTTTTTGAGGAAAACCGTCCTAACAACTTGTTGGGTTTGGACTCAAATGGATCCGTTAACAACCACTCACAATGCTTAAGCTCAAGTTATCAAGTAGTAATCCCCGCCACTTATAACCCATTCTCACACTTTGTGAGTCTAGATGTGTGACTATGTTTGGGGGTTGGGGTGTTACAACCTCTCCACTTATATTCGCAGTGTCTTCGTTGTGACATGGCCCGTCACTTATTCCCAGTGACAGTGGCGGTTGCACGCTCCCGACTTAGGTCTCTTCGAGTAGCTCTTTCCACCATCATCGAGGAAAACTGAACCTGACAACTTGTTGGGTTCGGGCCCAAATGAATCCATTGACAACCATCCAAAATGCTTAAGCCCAAGTTATCAAGTAGTAATCCTCACCACTTATAACTCACTCTCACATTTTGTGAGTCTTAGATGTGGGACTATGTTTGAGGGTTGAGGTGTTACACTTGGAATTCTTACGCTAGATAGAAAAGTGCTTTTTCTCACCTCCTAGAAAGTATATCTAATTGAATGCTACCATTTGAGAATTTGAGAAGGATTCATGAAGAATATGATGAAAAAGAGGACAACAATCACGAAGGTAGAGTTTTGCCTTAAACTACCATGGTTCCATATATATCTCTCAAGGGTCTCTTGATGCATATTGATTCTTAGGGTGTATTCTCAACCTTCTTTGGTGAGTAAGATTTAGAAATGTGATTTAACCTTTTGTTAGCTTCGATTTTGATTTAAAATACATTGTAAACAAACTTAATAATATGCCACCATCGCCAACATATCTTACTTGAACTATACTACTATATTGATTTTACTCATCTCATAGCCGTATATATTACCTAAGAAAGAACTCAACCTAAGACCTTATCTTATAGTCATATACGTATATGACACCAACGGTTAAAAGACACTCCACATATAGTCAAAAGCCTATATTATTTGAAGTGCGGGGCTAAAGCACTCTTACTAGCCACATATGCGACTTTTTCAAGACTATTCTACTATGTGGATCATGCATGCATATATTTTGAAAATATATATGGTTTTATTTCTTGAGTATCATTTGAATCACAAAATACACAATCTTAGAGCATGTGTAAAATATTTTACAACATAAAAAATTCGGTGAACAACATGAATATGAAACATAGTTTGCCTATATGCTTAATTTCTTAAAACCGTAGACATAAATAATCTCATAACCCATACCATACAAACATTCACAGTAACAACACAAAGTACATATGTATTCGTAGCATCACCATAAATATCTTACTGAAAACATTAAAAAACCGTATTTGAAGTTAAAAAAACCATAAGTTTGTGACCACTCAATTAGAAAATCATGATACAATCCAGTCCAACAGCTTTAAGCCAATCATGATGCAAGAGGCTGATCAGGCATCTCAGCGATTTATCCCAACAACTCTCAGCTAATCATGATGCAGGAGGCAGATACGTATCTCAAGAATTTAACCCAACAACTCTCAACCAATTAAAAAGGTAGGAGGGAGATCGGCCACAAGTGCAATATTCTTCACTACAAAGCCAACCAGTCTTCACATGATAAATCTTAACAAAATATGAATTTGATACAACATAAATAAGGTTGATGATTATTTACAATCGTATCCACTTCATCTCAATTTCTAGCTTAGATCAAGTTGTTGCCTCTCCATAAGTCGTCTTCAACTAATATAATACAAAAAGCTAAATTACTATTATATACAACTCCATACGTGAAGCGTACAAAATCATATATACATCTCATATCCCTCCACTTCCAAGAAATATCCATCTTGTGTTATATACTATAATTTGCATGATCATGAATACATGATTTATCTAACCTTATTGTATAAATCCTATGTTAATAGAAAACCTAATGATAGAAAAAAAAACCAAAATATATAAAAAAAAAGAAAAAAACAAACAAACGAAGGTTGTAAAATACGTCAATTTGTATAGAAAACTAAGAAAAATTAGGGTTGTAAATGTATTTATGAGCCTAAAGCAATATTAAGTTGTCAAATAAATAAAATATAAAAATTAAATGTCATATTAATTGTAATAAATTCATTTCAACTCATTTTGAAATGATCATTTTCCACACCATACACACAAATAATATGAAAAATGTAAAAAAATGTTAAAAATCATATAACGAAAATTTGAAAAAGAGGAAAATCCTAGTATGTATATTTGTCATCTTCGAAAGGCCTGAAGTATTTTTATACGACTCCATATTGACCGAGTTCACTTTTGAATTCCATTGTACATTAAACATTGCTTTATAAAAATACTTAAAAATTCTTCATGTAAAAATTGAAAAACCGACTTTTTGAGTCATAGTTATATAATAAACTCAGGATAAAGGCCAAGCTTGCAATATTTGCATAGAGTTTGTTCCAACTCCAATGTCTCTAATTATATTTGTACCTTGTAAGTAAAAAATGTTTAGAAAATAGAAAAAAAATCAGAAAACACGCTATACACATGTGCTAATAAAACAAAAACCACAATTGCTAATATGCCTAACTTCATATACTAATATCCCATACATATGAACTTCAATTCAACTATGTTCCCCTTTAAAATTGATCGGTAAAAGTATCACATATTTTTAAAAAAGTAGTAAATGCGATTCATTTGTGAAATTAGTTTTTAGGACCTTCGTATATATGTACAATGTGTTTTGAACAATAAGAAACCATACAAGGTATATTTTAGTTCCATCTTATTTGTTTTTTGTCTATATTTCTTGATATTGTACTCTTACACAAAAATATAAAAATGATAAAAACACATAAAAATAAAAAAAAACAAGAATATAAGCACCTTGTAGTTTGTACATATGCATTTCATACATATGAATGATACAACCCTCATTTATATTTTATGAATGTAAGATCAAAAATCAACAAAAAATAAAAATACTTAAAATATTGTACGATAATAATAATGATTTTTATCAGTTGTGCCCCTCTGAGATATTGCAACATCAGTTATGCCCCTACCTTTTTGAGAATATCAGTTGTACCCCCAACTTCTTCCCATTCTATCACTTGTGCCTCACGGGTTAGTTGTCGTCCATCCATAATACAAACATGCGTTAACTTTAGGGATACAAGTGGAATTAATTGAAAAAAATGGATTAAGTTATCTTTTTCCCCACCCTCTCCCTCCTCCCCCCATCCTCCTCCTCTGCCCGAACATGCTCCTCCCCCTCTACCTTCCCAAGCCTCCTCCACCTCCTCCGTCCCTATCATCCTCCTCTTCCTCCTCACCCCTATGCCTGCAGCCTCCTCCTCCGCCCCTGGCCACTGTCTCCTCCGCCCATGCCTCCTCCCCCCCCCCCCCCCCCCCGCCCCAGGTCACACCCTGTCCCTACCGCCCCCGTGCCTCCCCCTCTCGCTGCACCTCCCCTTACTCCTACCACCCCCACGCCCCCGTGCCTCCCCCTCCCCGTGCGCCTCCCCTGCCCCTGCCGCCCCCTGCGCCTCCCCCTCCTGTCCCTGCCACCCCCGCGCCTCCCTCTGCCCGCGCCTCCCCTTCCTCATGCGCATCCCCCTGGCCCCGTCGCCCCCGCACCCTGCGCCTCGCCCTGCCTTGCCTACTCCCCCACCCCCAGGTCGTCGCCCTGCCCTCGCCACCCCCGTGCCTCCCCTTGCCCTGCCTCATCCCCCCGCCCCCTACCCCTGCCGCCCACGTGCATCCCCACTCCTCCTGCACCTCCCCCTGCCCCGCCTCCTCCCCCCGCCCCAAGGTCGCCCACTCCTCCGCCCGTCCTCCCCATCCCGCCCATCCTTTCCTCCACTGACCACCACCTCTTCCCAATCAAGTCCCTCCTGCCCAATCCGTCGAGCTCCTCCCCTCTGTTGCAGTTGTAAACAACCTGGAGAGGAAGGGGATGAAGGAGGAGGTGTGATGGAGAAGAAGGAGCAAGACTGAAACTGGAGGGCTTTCAGTTTTTGTTAAGTCAAGATAAATTTGTGACTAATTGATTCATGAAGATTCACCAAAAATTCAATAAAATTCACCGTTTGATCCGTAATGAGTGATATATCCGTGAAAATGCAAAAATTTTAGAGATTCGATGGATGCATGAATGTGTAACTAAGAGAGAGAAATTATGAAGAAAAAGGAAGAAGAACAAATGGAGGAGGAAGAAGATGAAGAAGAAGTCTGGACAATTATACCCCTCATAACTGCATCATGGTTTGAAAAAATCGTGGTTAAGTCAACTCATTGACGGTTAAATTAACGGAGGGGCACAAGTGATAGAACACAAGAAGTCGGGGGCACACCTGATATTCCTAAAAAGGGAGGAGCATAATGATACGGTAATATCTTGAAGGGATACAACTGATAAAAAATCCTAATAATAAAATATAAAAAATATTTTTTACAAGGAAATTAAGATGAAAATTAAATTTCTAAAATAGAGGTTTTATTAACCTATGAACACCCTAAACAATTTCTTATAATCCACATATGGTTGAATTTGCATCTATTATTGGAATTCCTCCATTTTAAACTAATGTGCGATTGAGACAGAGTTGTTTATGATGGAAGCTACAACAGTATTTAGGAGGTACTAATTTAGTAGTATGAATGCAATATTTGATTCCTCTTTAAAACATGCAAATCATCTACTCACTTATAGACAAATAAGAGTATTATCAAAAGAAAAAAAGTAAGATTTACGTTCCAATCCAAGGGATGATTATAGCTGAATGAGGCAATTAGGTATCGATGGAACTGTTAACGGTAAAGGTTAAACCTAGAATTGAAATGTAACCACTAATATTGTCCCTTAACTTAGGTATGCCTCAGTCTTGCAACAACACTCAAACTCAATGCAATCGAATAGTAGTTGTTGTTGTAGGTTGTTGATTCAAAGTCTCCCTGTCTCACTTGTCTCTGGCTGGATAAAGATCCTAATTCAACCTTATCTTCTATGTGAATGCATTTTCCACTTTTAGACTCCAAAAAGTCGCAACTCAGTACATACACCTCAATTTGCTCCAAATAACCAACATCGGAATGCTGAAAAACCTTTCTACAAAACATTATCATAATCATATGTATAAAATCTAATCTAATTTTGATGTGCAATGAAAATTAGTAATATTGACATGTCCTAATGGTTCTTAAAACGTCACATAAGCATCTTCAAAATCGTGTTGATAAAAATATATCACTAACTCAAGAAGTAGTAGCATAAGTTTCATTTACCTCCCTGGTCTGGAAATATCGCTTGCTATAAAGCTTCACATACTTGATAAACACGCTTCACATATATTGCACAATGATCTGATCTTACTCAATGTATTGGCTTATGTATATTTGATTGTGGGCTAGATTCCCAACCTACTAGTGACTCTGAAGAAATGGAATATAATCCTATTGAAACAATTGTTAAAACTTTGACCTCGAATGCTTTGGATAGGAAGCGATACCTAATAATTTAGATAATCATCGACTACATGCCTCAGTATCATGGATTGATGGCCTAAATGATATGGGTCTGGGCTATTGAAAATTCTAAGTTAATTTGCTGTTGTTAATGTAGCACAGAAATTGTCGACCAATCAAAATTACACAAAAATAATCAATTAATTTAATATGCAATTAGTTATTTTACTTCTTTGGTTATGTATGAGTTGACTAGTCATATTTAGGATGAGATACCTTGAGGTATATTGTTCATCGATGATAATGTGTTGATTGATGAGATAATAGATGGAGTAAATGAGAAGCTAGAGGTTTGGAGACATGCCTTAGATACTGAAAGATTTCGTATAAGCAGGTCTAAGGCTGAATATATGGAGTACGCATTTGATGAAAACAACGGTGAATGACTGAAGGTATAGATTGGAGACAATAACATTAAAAAAAGATTCTTTAGATACTTGGGATCTATTTTTCAACATGATAGGGAAATTGATAAAGTTGTTATTCAAAGAAGAATGCAAGTTGGTGAAAGTGGAGAGGAGCCTCTATTGTTCTTTGTGATAAGAAAATCTCTTTAAAAGTCAAAGGAAAGTATTACAAAGTAGCTGTGAGACCGATGCTTTATGGATTAGAATGTTATCTTGTGAATCATAAACATGTGCATAGAATTACAGTAGTAGAAATAAAAATGCTAAAGTGGATATTGTCCATACACGAAAAGATTGGATTCAGAATGATGCAATCAAAGGGAAAGTTGGTATATCTCTAATAGAGGATAAGATAAGTAGAAAATCGCTTAAGATGGTTTGGCCATTGGCAAAGGAGGTCGGTTAATGCACTGGTTAGAAGATGTGATATTTGGGATGTTGAGCCAGTTAAGAGATGACAAGGAAGGCCTAAGAAGTGTTGGAATGAGACTATCCGAAGGGATATTAGTTATTTGGAATTAAGCCTAAGGATGACCCAAACTATATTTGTATGGAGGCAAAAAAGTCTATGTAGTTGACCCTACTTAATTGTGGAAAAATACTTTATTATTTTTGTAATTATTTATTTTACTTGGGTAAGCCCCAAGGCCAACACAACGAGGCAACTTAAGTAAGCTCAGGATCAATTTCAGATCATTTTATGTACACGGTTTTCAAGAAGGACATTTTTATTATTTATAAAATATTTGTGTAAAAATGCAATTTAGAGCAAAATGCGGGTTAATTTTTTTAAATTTTCAATCAAATAAAATCTAACAATAATAAAACTCGGTTTGAACATGACACTGCAAGACAATACTACTGGAATTATTCTGGATTTTTCTGATGCAAAAGTATTTTTTTATGATAAATGAATTGCAAACTTAATAAATACTTATAGTTTAATTTTAGTAAATATAAATCATCAATATTTTCAAGAATTAAAATTATCTTAGATAGATCACAATGTGATAAATCAGAACATTTTTATTTCTTAAAAATAGCAAATGTTGAGTCTACTAAAAATCTACCTCCAACATCACAAAGTAATTTATTTAGAGAACAATATGTATGCAAATACAATGTTGTATAATCACATGGAAGTACATGATTGACTCTACACAATGCATTTTTTTGATGAATTTTTAGATAAAAGGTTGATTTATTACAAATTTTTAAAAAAAAATAAATAGGAAAAATAGCTCATTTTCACCACAATAATTTTAATAAATCAAACCAATGCTAGAAAAATACCCCCATCAACTCATGAATGTATAGAACTAATCAATGTATGTCATGCAATATTTGGAAATGTAAAATGATGATACATGGTAGTTCAAAAATAAACTCAAAAAAAGGGTCTACATGCAAATAGATTGAATAAAATAAAACAAATAAATGCAGACAATGACCTACATGTAATTTTAAAAACCTGCTTAAATTTATTTGCAATTTCTCTAGAAAGCGAGATTCGCTTACAAATCTTTGAAATTTAAGGGGCTTTACTGCAAAAGAGCCAAGGCACATGCGGCTTACATGTACCCGAGCCCAAAGATGGATGATTGCAAGTGCTTTGATCTCGTGGTCATGATCCCTCCACATGGGGTACCACGAGCATCTGATGATGTTGGATCGGATGGCTCTTGTTGCTTGTCTCTCGACCATACGATGATGATGCTAATCACGATCCAAGCTTGGGGACTAGAGTTGAATCAATAAACTAGATAGTACTAAGCCCTAATCGAACGTCAATTGTAGCTTCATCGATGTTACTTTGTTCTCAAGTGTGGCTTGGGCGAGGCTTTCTCCTTTGCTGGATTATTCCGACGAGTGACGAAGTCTCTCCTTCTCTGATGATCTAGACTGGTACCTGCAAGGTGGACTGAGGATGCTCGAGGTTCTCAAACCTCAGCTCTGATGTTATGCAAAATAGAAGAAGGTGAACGGGGCTCTTCTAGGTGGTGGAGAGGAGTAGTGCTCAGGCCCCGATGTAGGCCGGAGTGGGGTAGGGGGTTGTTATGGTGAGATAGAAACAGAAAATAAAGGGTCAAGGCAATGACCTAATCAAGTTTTCTACGCCGATAAGTAGGTGTGAATATGAGTGTATATGAGTAAAACGAACTCTCAAAGAGATCATATAAGTTCACTATTGAACTGGAAGACATCATCTCACTCATAATATATTAGAATAAATCAAATTTCAAAGTTGGTCATCTGGTTTTGGAAATAAGATAGGATTCGAAGGTATGATATATGCTTTTGGAAAGCATATGATCGATACCAACGTCTAAAGATCAGATGAGAAACTTACTGATAAAACCACTAAGGAGGCAATCCAAAATGGGATCAGAACTTCAGTTTTAATTAAAGTCTTCTAGTATGCAGGATGTACGGGTATTAGGAATACTCGAGGGTGATTTGATCTTAATCGATTGTATGCCAGGATGCTTACATTCTGAGGAAGTGATGAAACATGTTTGGATTTTAGTGGCTCCACTTAGTGGAGTAGTTATCCAATCTTAGTCCAAATATTGGACATACTAGTTAATATGGTCCGACATCTCTGGGAGGACTTCTAAGTAAGGACATGAGATTATATCTCACTATCCAAGCCACTTACATGGCTTGTATAGTTGCCCTATCCTTATCTCTAAGTATACAAGGAGAAGGCACACTATCCTTGAAAGAGTTCAAGAATAGTTCAATTAGATAATATCTGAGTATTGTAAAATAAAGAGAAATAATGATTATTAAATTATATTTAATTATCATAAATAAGGCGACTGTAATTCACATTATTTAGACATGTATAGAGAGACATCATACATAATTAAATCATATTTAGTTATCATAGATGAGATTAATGTGTATATTACTATCCATAATAATTATTAATAATGTAGATATGATCCACAATATCATAGAGAGAATTTACATGAATTGGATTCTCATTGTACAATTAAATGTCAGCGTAATTGATGAATTCCCATTCATGCACCTTTATTATTTCATTTTACACTTTAAAACCCTAGAAAAAATACACGTAAATATCTCAAACTAGCATGAATTAACATCCTTATATTAACCTGTAAATAGTGTATAAACACTTATATTTAAATCTACAATAAAAGAATAAAGAAAAGAAAAGAAAAATAAAATAAAGGAAATGCCTTTGATATTGAATGACTATGAATCTCGAGATCGAGTCAAATAACGACTAGGTCCACAACGAACAAAGTAGGGGGAGATAGGGTGAAAAAATACACAGAAAACCCTAAATAATCATCTGTTCACTAGAAAGCTTGTATATAATAATGTATATAAAATAATAAAAATATTGGTGATAAATCATGCACATGTCACTCTGTACACTAAGTTGAAAAATACATAATAGAAACATCATTGATTAATATCTTCTTCATATGAATTCAAATTGAACTAAGCTTATCTCCATTGTATTCGAAATTATATTTCTATCAAATGAAGGTGATTTCATCTGAATTGGAGTTAAGAAGCAAAAGCCCCTTAATTGGGGTACATAGGTACCCATACATCTATATTTTAAATCATTTTATTTATTGTATATATTTTAATCCCCTTATATTTTTTTTATTAATTAAACATATTATATAACATCTATTAAAATTACAAATAAAAATTAAGACCTTTTAAAAATATAAAAACAATTAATAAATACCAATAAATATTTATATAATATAATTATATTGTTATTTAAATGTATTTATTTGTACATATAAATGATTACAAAAATTCTCAAAAATGTATGTAAATTCCTATTAAATAATCTTATAAATAAATAAATTTTTTAATTAGGTATCATATATATAAATAAGAAAATAAAAATAGGAATACATATTATATATGTACTTATACCTATATATAATAATTCATAAATAACACTACCTAATATATAAGGTTGTAAAAATAATAAAAATCATCATAAAATAATTTTAAAAATAAAAACATTTTCTATGTTTTAAGTTTTTTAAAATAATATTATGTGCTATTTTATTTTCTTTTTTCTTTATTTTCCTTTTCTCTTTTATCATTTTATGTCTGATGTGGATCAATAAGAAGGAGGGGATTGTTGACCCGCTAGTCAACAACACCCCCCTTCGTCTTTGATCTTGTAAGATGTTGTCCCCTCCTTTTTCCAAAAACTTTTCCATCGGTTTCATTCCACTTTTGGCCCCGACACCTTCTTCATTTTTGTTCACTAAATCGTAAATATATATGCCAATCCTTTGGATTCAGATCTCCTCGCCCGAATTGTTGGACATGCGAGCTCACGACGAGCCATTTTGCAATAAATGTTATTGCAAATATCATTCCCTAATATGAAATGAAGAATATATAATTTTCATTATAGGTCCCTTAGTACAATTAGGGTTATGTACCATGACCATCTTAATGATCATACAATTGTTTATTCAATTATTGAATCATAGAGGATGGTACCAGGATGAATATCTAAAGAGTTATATTGATGACTCATCAAGTACTGTCAAATGATTATTAAGAGATGATATCTAGTCTGAGAAGGAGATGACAATCCTTTATCTAATGGCTAACATCTTACTGACCTCTTGATGCAGGTCCTCTACATAGGAATAAAGATTCAGAGGTTTTAGATAAGTTAGGTCAAAGAGTTGACTTAACGAGATCGAGATAACCAAAGTCCTATGTTGTATGATGTCATGATATAGGCACGCATCCTCTGACTAGAGACAGATGTGTTGCCATATGTCTGAGTATGTACATTTGGCAGACCAATATGTTGATGATATAACCAAGGTCTATACACCGGCGTGCTGGTGTGCATGCGAGGGCATATGAGTAATACGATCTCTCAAAGGGATCAAACAAGTTCAGTTACTGAACCAGAAGACATGAGCTCACTCATCAGATATTGGGAAGAATCAAATTCTATGCACGGCCGTCTCGCTTTGGAAGCATGACTGAATTTGTATGTTTGATATATGCTTTGGAAAGTATATGATCAACACCTAAGTATGGTATATGCTTTTGGAAAGTGTATGATCGATATCAACTCCTAATGATCAAATAAGATACTTAATGATAATCCCTGAAGTAGATAATGTAAAATTGATCTAATACTTCGGGATTATGCTGGGTCTTCCAATATGCAGGATGTACATGTATTAGGAATACCTGAGGGTGATGTGATCATAAATGATTATATAACCAAGTTCCATTCCTAGGGAGTGATGAAACGAGTCTGGATTTTAGTGGCTCTTCTAAGTAGAGAAGTGATCTAATCTTGGTCTAGTGTTGGACAGAGATCTAAATGTGATTCAGATGCAATGAGAAGATTGGATCTGCGTCATTGATTTAATCAAGCATCTATGAGAGGTTTGTAAGATTTGGATTTGAGATGTTATCTCAATATCCAAGTCACTATATATGGAACAATACAATCGACATGTCCTTATCTCCAAGATATGCGGAGAAAGCGCATTATCCTTAAAAGAGTTCAAGGATAATTTCATTGTTGATATATGTATCCACGCATTGAGAAAATTGATAATTAAATGTGATTTAATGATCATGAATAATATGAATTTGATTCATATTATAAGGAGAGTTATCTAATATAATTAAATGTGATTTAATTATCAAAGATGTGAATAATGTTAATGTGATTCATATTATTTGACCACATGAGAATATAGATCCAAGATAGTTAAATGTGATTTAATTATCATGGATATGAATAATGAGGATGGTGATGAATCTCGGATTCATCACTCTAGAATTCAATAATTAAGCTCAAATCCATGAAATTCATTGGTATTTCTTCATTTAGTATGCATAATTAGCATTCATGTATGTAATAATAAGAATTGAATTTTATCACTCATTATTGCACAAAATAAGAAGCCAACAATCCTAGTCCAATTGACCTTTAAAATGACCTAACTTCCCCAATTTTTAACTAATTCATGCTAACTCCAAAAGACCTGAAACCACCTCCACTATGTACATATCACTAATGAGAATAAATGAAAAATATAAAAAAATCACTAACTTAAGACCAAAAACCCAAACCCTAGTTGCAAGATTTTTGACTAAAATCTTGATATCTTCCTCATACAGCGTCTAATTTGATCCTACTCACTTTTGAACTAATATACATTCAAATACCTTCAAAACAATACCAAGTTCTAATAAATCAGAGCTCATATGTAAAAGTTGGATTTTGGGCCTCTTTTGTACATTTTGTATTTTAGTAGTTTTGACCTATTATTTTATGTACATAATTGACTCATTTTATTTTATTTATTTTCCATTTATTTTCTTTGATAAAAGTTTTATTATTTAGCACAAAAATCCAAATCCAAAATGAGCTTGAAATCAAAGAAACTAACTGAGTCTGAGTCTTCACTAATTGTCTGTATAAAAATTGTCATTTTCACATTTTATTTTATTTATTCTTTTTATTACTTGATAAAAATCCAAAAATAGATTAATGTGTAAATATTTATATTTGATTTTATCATTTTTTCTGGATTTTTATCTAATTTAAAAATGATAAAAAATTATAAAACCTAAAAATCAAGGTATTGTATGTACATGAGAAACCCCAAAAATATCACTTTGTGCAAATGATCGATTTTGGTTTTGATTTATTCATGAAAGTTGTAGATCTCCACAAGACGAACAACTTTTGTGAAGAAAATTTTTTGATCCGAGGTCGTTTTCTATTTATTCTAGAATTATCTTTATATTTTATTTGTGATTTTTCTGGGGTTGACACGTGGCAGCTCATGGATCCGCCAAGTTCACCCATTTTTGGCCATATTTATAATTCGTTTTATAAAAAAATCAAAAGCTACGCATGTGCCTCCTGCGCACGCGCACTGCACGTGTGTCTCCTCCCTCCTTCCATTCTCAGTCGCACGCCACATTCTTCTTCTGGTGGCGCCGCCTGCCCACATATCTCGCCACCGCCTTCCTCTTTTGGCTGCGCAATCTCGTCAACGACGACCGCCCGTTAATCTCTCCAGTATCCTTCCATGTCCTACCCTCTTCAAATCCCATCAGATCGATCACCGTCGATCTCCTGAATCAATTCTGTTGTTGTGATCTCCTCGTCAACCACCTCTGTCATTCCATCTTCGTTAACCTCATCCGCTGCAATTTAACCCATAGCCACTACTCCCCGCTACCTTCATTTGTCGTTTCATCGAGAGAATCCCAGGTTGGCGGTGACAGCTCCATCCTTATCTTCTGGCGAGATCTGAGGTTGACACCTCATTGCAGAACACCACCACCCCTCTACTCCGCTCCGGACTTCGCGTCATCGAGCCCTCCTCCCATGTATTCCACCCTTCTCACCCTTCATCTACTCCTTCGGCATCACCTACATCATGCATCATTGTTCTACTATCGTTCTCAATCTACATCCCACACCATCGTTCTTTACCTCCACCTATCCATTCATAACGCCGCAACTCCACCTACATATGCCCTCAACTTCGACCCGCCAAACACTACCACCCGCGACGTCATCCTTCGCCATTCACACAAGCTCCTTTGTTAGGAGCACCAATGACTTCGCCTACGCTGCATGCCACTTCGACTTCGCTCCGACCGCTTCCACAGTTCTACGTCATATGCCACCACCTGAAGCAGGAGGTTCCTCCCGTTGCTCCTCCGATTTTGCCCACCGAAGCCACCGTCGGAAGACCCGCCGCTCCACCCGCGTTTGTCTTCTTCGCCACACCAGAAGAATCACCACCATCAGCCCACGACCACCAGTAGCCGGAGCCCCTCTAGTCGTAGGCCCCGCCCTCCTCCTCCGAACCTCCCGAGGACAACACGTGAACAGCGACCTCCCCCTCCTCACGTGAGCAGCATGTGCAGGGGGGGCTAATTACGAAGACGCCCCTGAAGATTCTCTGAACTGCGTTGAAGTCCAACCTTCCAGAGGTCACGTGAGGAGCACGTGACTCCCTGGGAATTTTGCAGTTGACCCCCCAGGGTCTAGGTAATTCAACTTCAGGCCCTTACTGCATATTTTTAATTTATTTATTGTAATTGCAAACAGACCTCTGTGTTCCCCCTTTATTTTGAACCTCTATATCGCATCATTTTATCTATTAAAAAACATTTTATTCTTCAATTAATTCTCTATAATATGGCATAATTGTGATATTTTTATGCACTATAGTTAATTGGCAATAATTACTTTTGTGGAAAATTACGTATTTTGCCCATCTTGTGCTTCAAAATTCATAAGTAATTAACCATAGCTTTGAAAATTGCCAAAAATTCATTGATTATAGAATTAGTTGTTTTTAACATCATGCCCAAAAAGAATTGCATTTTCATGCATAGTTTGCCATATAAAAATCATTTTGCATATTTCAATCTTTAATTTTTAATAGGTATTAAATCTCATATTTTTAAGGTTTAGGATTTTTCTGAGATCAATCACCTAGTTATAGATCTTGGATAATTTTACGCCTTGAAAATAGTTAGGTTTATATTTATTATAATTAATTATTGAAATTCATTTTATTTGCATTCATAAATTCATAAAATATTTATCTTGCATCCAAAAATTCCAAAATAATTACAGTGCATTCATTTCATCATAATGTTATTTAGGCCAAGTTTCATAATTTCTGGACATCGTTTTGTTGAAAATTGCTTTTTTGTCCCTAAAATTGGCCTCATTTACATTTGCATTCCAAAAATACATTAAAACCACCAAAAAATTTACGCCTCAAAAACCGTGCACGAACGTCGATATACAAAATTCTATTTTGGTCCTTTGCTTCCTTGAGTTCGACCTTGGGATTTTCTCAAGTAAAATAAACATAAAACCATGTCAAATAAAATTGAATAATTAACTGTGGTTATTTCTTGACTAATTCCAAATTCCCGACGTAATTACAACGACACAGTCATTATTAAAATTAAAGCTTAATTCACAGCAATTAAAGAGGGCATTTTCAGACTCATCAGATGGTGTCGTTGTCGGGGAGGCAAATGACTTAGATTTTATTTAAAAAATTTTGTTCGGTTTTCCACGTTCGGGTAATCTGACCCTCGAATCTTCAATGTATATTTTCCATATTTTTCTTGCATTTATTTTATTTCCAGTAATTTTTTCGTTATTTTATTTTTGATTAATTTTTATGTCACTCTCTTACACATACTCTCTCTCTTATTTTTCTTGTGAGGTACCCGACATGCGTGGAGTGGTTTCTCACAAAACCGATGCATCTTCGTTGATGCTCGAAAACCGTAAATAAAATTAAGATCGAGTCAAGTCGTGAGAGAGCATAGAGTCTAGGATTTATTTTTCTGCAATTTTAAATTTTGTAATTAATCACACATTTATACCAGTGTCCGTTTAGACTCTCGCGTGTGTAACAAGACCTTGAACTCTTTCTGTGGTGTGTCATGGCCTATTTCACTCTCCAGTGAGGGGTGGGGTCCGACTTGAGTGGCTCGTAGGTTAGATCTGCACATACGACTATTAGAGCTTTAGAATTTTTGATTGTGCTCGTAGAACCTAGGATCACACTTAACATTAATTGAGACGCATAGTAGATCATTCAACTTAGTCAGTTTCAAATTAATTCTTCATGGTTAATAGAACTGTCTGTTAGGTGCGGTTTTGTTGGCTTGCATTCATTTAGAATAAATCTTTCAATTCTTGTATTGCATCCCACATGAAGATTGCGAGGAATCACTGTAAGTCCTCTATTTGAGCGTACATCATTGTTTCACGTGCATCGGCTTTTCCTGAATTTCTTCCTCCTATTTTGTGACATAATTTTAAAGGAAATTAGGACTGGACGGCAGACGTATATTTGGGCTCACCTAATTTTTTAGTGATCACCTAATTAAAATCGAGACTATTAAATATAGCTGATTTTCATTAATCCATAAAATCAATGATTTTTGCGGGAGGGCAGCCTCGACCTTGGATTCATTTATTTATCTGAGTGAGCGAGAGACGACACTTAAGGTTAGAGACCAGCTTCATAATCTTCGTTCAGACTTCTAATTCTAAAGTGATTAGCTACTTCTCAGTAAGGAAATAACAGGTAACCGGTAAACAGTTCGGATTTCCTTAACAGAGTGGGTGGTTTAAAGGACATTGTGTAAGGCCCCATTTTTAAGTAACACGAGTAGTCGTTTTATGATCCGTACTAACACCCATACTAGCTGAAAGTGGATGCAACTAGGCGTAAGAATTTAGACCAGTCTTTAAGAAATTTTTGGCACCTAACAACTCGCTAAATATTTTCCAATATTGAATTTATCACCCACTAAAATCAAAAAGATAATTTGCAGAACTCTTGCGGATTCATTGTGTGAGTTAGTGAACCTGGGATTTGTATTCCGTTTGCATTGGTGTGCGTGAACCGATATCAAGATCAAAAACTGCACACTCGTGCCAATACTCTCCTTGATTTAAAATTTCGGATTTCTATTGTTGAGTATCCTCTTCACTTGCACCGAGATCAAGCATGTCGATTCATCATCAACCTCTTTGCCAAAGACAGGACAATAGTCCGAGTACCCATCTGATCTATATTATAAAAATGAATCTGTCTCAGTTAGATCCAAATCATCCAAAACCTCTTCTATCAAATATCCTCCAACATTAGCGGAAAACACTCACCCCCGAATGAATCCAGTCCAATCTACAGTTCCTAATCATCCGACTGAATTCAACATACCATGTGTGCCACCTTCCTTAGTCTTTGATACACATGATCACTTGCCATCCTGAACTGAACCATCTTATTCCTGATTTCTCACCGAAACTAATGAACCATTTCAAGATCACATCACCTTTGAGACTCATGATTGGTCGAGAGACCAAACCCAACCACCTTCATTCTTTCCTCACAATCCTGTTGGGACATGTCCACAATTCACAGAAATGCATTCATACAGAACCTTGGGGAATAATATGATGGCTCGATCAAACCGCAAGGAGAGGTCCGCATATAAAAATCAACGGGGCTAGATTGACCCTAACGATTAAATCCCTATTGACCAACCAAAATACCACTCTTTCGGACAACCCGCACACACAAAGGACTAAACAGATGATATCAACACATATGCTCCCTGTATGACTCCATTGTTTAGGGATATGATCAATCATGACCATGGAAGTAGACTCTACTCAAATAAGCATTGCATGCCTGAGTCACGATATACTGAGTATGAGACCTACATATTCCTGCAAAATCCTTCCACTGAGCAGACCCCTTCCATAATTTATGAGGAGAAATTTTCAGAAAATAACAATCATATATTGGATATTACAAGAGAATCTCCCCTCAGCTCATACAGGAAAATGGAAGATGAAATTACTAAATCACAAATTCAAAAACAAGAACACACACCGACTGCTCCCATGATTGATCATGAAAAGTTTTTTTAGGATGACATTTCAAGGATTACTAGGAGATGTGAATTAATGGAGGATAAATTTAGAAACTTCACCGACCGACTGGTAGCTCTGATATAAAAATGGATGATGAAAAGATTGGATCGCATGTTGAAAGACCTGAGGATATTCAGAAACCTAGTAACTATAATCACCATAGGGACAACCCTGACAGTGACACCTCTGCCTACTACTCCCCTAGAGACAACTCTAAATCTAACTCAACATATCTATGCTCATCCTCATCTAGGGAACACAACACATCTACACACTACAGAGAAAATACAAAAAAAGATTGAAATATTCAAAAACACCCAAAAAAATGAAAATCTAGAAAAATTCATAAAGTTGAAACTGAAGAAGATTTGAAGAATTTGTATCCTACTCTAAGGGAAGCATCGGAGAAAAGATTGATTTTTGAACTTCCCTTGATGCAGGCCATTGAACACTTCCTCGACCTTAAAGGATTTGTAATGAGCAAAGTAATGATGAAAAAGTCGAGCAAGATAAGAACAAAGACTGAAAGACATATCTTGTCAATGGTCACCTCCTTAGTGTTGAGGAGAAAAATCAAGAACTGCATAGTGAAGCGGTTATCCAGATTTGACTGTAGAATCAAAGACACAATATTTACCCATGCTCGAATCGATGACGACTCACCAATCAATATCCTCCTGACCTCTGTATTTGACAAGCTCAAACTCGGATCTATCAGGAAAATAATAGAGATCGTTCAACTAGTTGATCGATCTATAAAGTGGTCGAGAGGAACAACTTCAGTCATCGTTACATTTCAAGGTGCTCTGTTCAAAATAGACTTCATGATCATTGATATTGAGCATCAAGGAGAATTCAACTAGTCTCTAATCATTCTCGAAAAGCCATTTTTGGCATTGGCTAAGGCAATTATTGAGTGTGATTCTCGATAAATCAATTTTACATTATTGAGAGCACTTCGATCTCACCGGTCTTTGAGGAAACACGATATTCTGAGGCGACCCACAGGGTCTTCAACATACGTAAACACCAAGCGGTAGATGAGCCCTACCCTATTGCTACACCTGAGATAGCAATTGTTGAGGAGACTATTGGTTTAGAGACTCTCCCCGTTGTTCCATTTCCAGCTTCTCTCACCATGGGAAATGACTTCTCATATGATCCTAAGACATATGCATGGATGCACCCAAAGTCATCTTAAATCTCCTCTGATCACTTTGATCAAATCAACCTGGCATAGGAATGCACCAACATCAAGTAAATTGAGAACAAATATGCAGAAACTCTCCCCATTGTTCCATTTCCCACTGCTCTCACCATGGGAAAGGGTTTCTAGTATGATCCCAAGAGTTATTCATAGGCGTATCTTGAGTCGGCTGAAATCTTCTCTGACCACCTTGACCAATTCAATCCAACTCAGGAGTGCACCAACATTAAGATAACACAAAACAAAATGGCTGCTCCTTCATCTAGAAAGAAAGTCACCTTCGACCTTCCGGAAGAGGAATCGTCTGATGATTCCTCATCAGGTCCGGAAAGGGTAATCTACATGAGTGAGGTCTATTCGGCAGTTCTAAAACCCTATCTACGCAAGGACCCAAACTTCGATTCTCATTGGACGACTCCCGTTCCTCACTGTTATTCATCTAAAGCCGATTCTCTTGGTCTCATTAAATATACTAGAATAATTTCTTATGCACTGACTGGGACTGGTGCTTCATAGTATTCATCATCTGAGGACGAATCACTTGATCCCAAGAAGGAATAAATTCTTAGAAAACAACTGAAGCAACTAAAGAACAAGAATATCTGGAGTACCTCCATTTTCAAATACTATTCCTCTGAGGATAACTCTGATGATGGTTATCTTTCATCTGATTCATACGCTTCATCTACTCTTCAGCATGATTTCTCTGAGGATAACACTGGTAATGGTTGGAAATCATATGCTTCATCTTATTCTTATCATTATGATCTCCCACCACAGGCTCACAAAAGATCAGCCAAAAGCCACCTTAATCATCGGCTACCCACCCTTCCTCCCGACCCCATCGATCTCCTTATACATCTTCTTCCTCTACTTAGGCCAAGGCTTAAGTATAGGGGGGACCGATGCCATCTATATATACCATTCTCCTCATCAACTCCTTCTCACTATCGCCTCATTTCCACCCTTCTTCTATACTTAGGCTAACTAGAGCCTAGGTATAGGGGGAACCGATGCTCATCTGTATATACTCTCCTCACTCCCATATCCAGATCACCTCCTTTTCGCCCTTCTTCTGTACTTAGACTGTTCAAAACCTAAGTATAGGGGGGCAGACCAATCTATCTTTTTCTTTTTCTTTTTCACTTTCTTACGCTTAGACCGTCTTCTCTACGCTTCTTGTGCTCCGAGGACACATCACTCGCTAAGTATGGGGGTATGTATATATATTGTGTATATATTTTACTCATACCTCGTACTTTCGCGTAAGTCTATATGTATTTACGGGGTAGGTAACTAACTTGAAAAATAAAAACAAAACAAAAAATTGCTACTAATACTGACTGTGTCCAACGAAAAATTTTGAAAAACAAGTGGCTTCTTATTCATTACTACATAAAAGAAATTTTCTAACTTTAAAAAAGTTTTAAAAATATATGCATTTCATACACGTGTGCTTCATCTATCATTACATTTGTGAAAAACCCTTGGGTTCTGAACTGATTTATGAGCAGAAACCAACAGTGGTCTGGACTTGACCTTAATCCACCTAATTTTCAGAGGAACTTCATGGAGAAATAGGATTTAGAAACTTCAGGTCTTTGACTTAATTCTTCGAGTTCCGCATGACAATGTACAGAGTTTGACTCTTAGTGTGTAACATGGTCTCTTCATTCTGGCTACGACTCTGGGATAGAGAATTAATTTGTACTCTCATACTCTGCACTTAGCTCTATGCAGACGGGGTGTTGGAAGACTGTGTGAGTTTCTTCTCTGTTAGCGTGGACATCTAAAGACCGAAGTACGATTGAAACAAAGCTTCGGAAAAGGGATGGACGACGGGGCACAATTTTTTCTAAGACCCCAAAACATGTACGAAAAAAAGATTCCATATCTGTAGGGGCACAACAAAATCCAAGCAGAGCTACCAAAAATCCAAACACAAAGAAGCCAACTACCAAATAACTATTTGACCAAAAAAAGGTCCAAGCTTCAAGAAAATCTGCAGATCTTGGTGGAGACTTGGCTAAATTGGCTAGCTTCACAAGGAGAGGTGACTACACTAGTCACCCTCCAGTTCTTTTCCACTTCTTCTAGTTTCTCCTCTATTCGATTGTGAACACAACGCGACAAAACTTAGAAGGAAATACCCGACTCCCCGAGGATGAGTTACTGGAGAGGAGGTTTGCATGGTAGTCCGTCATTCTGGATGGGAAGAGCTAAAACATTTCACGCACATGAGTCGATTGGTCAATGTTCATGGGGGTATGCTTTTGGGAGGAGGATTGATCTAAGATGACTTCTGAGCTGAAACTGTGACAATGATGTGTAGAACTTGAAGGCTGTTGATTTTAAAACCCCAAGTCTCACAGAAGTTCCGCCAAAGTAATAATCCAAAGGTAGGGTCTAGTTTCATTTTCACCTCCAGCTCATGATGTTGGTATGGAACCCAATCTCATTTTACCTCATTGCATTTCTTTAGATGCTCAAAGACGAGCATGGTTTAAGTATAGGGAGATGATGAATCTCAGATTCATCACTCTAAAAGTCAATAATTAAGCTAAAATCCCTAAAATTCATTGGCATTTCTTCATCTATTCTGCATAGTTAGCATTCATGCATGTAATAATAAGAATTGCATTTTATCACTCATTATTGCACAAAATAAGATGCCAACAATCCCGGTCCAATTGACTTTTAAAATAGCCTAACTTCCCCGATTTTATCTAAATTCATGTTAATTCCAAAAGACATGAAACCATATCCACTGTGTACATATCACTAACAAGAATAAATGAAAAATACAAAAAAATCACTACCATAAATAAGTGGACCAAAAACTCAAACCTAGTTGCAGGATTTTCTGGCTAAAACCTTGATATCTTCCTCATACAGTGTCTAATTGATCCTACTCACTTTTGAATAATATATATTCAAATACCTTCAAAACAAGACCAAGTTCATGTGAATCAGAGCTCATATGTGAAAGTTAGGTTTAGGCCTCTTTTGTACATTTTGTATTTTAGCGGTTTAGCCTATTATTTAATGCACATAATTGTCTCATTTTATTTTTTACTTTTCATTTATTTCTTTGATAAAAGTTGTATTAAAATGCATTCAAATCCAAATCTAAAATGAGCTTGAAATCAAAGAAACTAACTGAGTCCAGGTCTTCACTAACTGTCTGTACAAAATTTTCATTTTCGTATTTTATTGTTATTCTTTTTCATACTTAATAAAAATCCAAAAAAATTGGATTAATATGTAAATATTTATCTTTGATTTTATCATATTTTTTGGATTTTTATCTGGTTTAAAAATGATAAAAAATTATAAAACCCCAAAATCAAGGTATTCTATGTACATGGGATACCTCCAAAAATAACACTTTGTGCAAATGATCGATTTGGTTTTGATTTCTTCATAAACGTTGTAGATCTTCTCAAGTCGAGCAACTTTTGTGAAGAAAATTTTTCAATACTAGGTCATTTGCTATTTATTCCAGAATTATCTTTATATTTTATTTGTGATTTTTCTGAGGCTGACATGTGGCAGCTCCTGGAGCCGCCATGTGTCACCCATTTTTGGACCTATTTATAACTCGTTTTATAAAAAAATCAAAATCTAAGCATGTGCGGCGCAAGTGCCTCCAATGCACGTGCCCTGCACATGCGTCTCCTCCCTCCTTCCATTCTCGGTCGCACGCTGCCTTCCTCTTCTGGCGACGTCGCCCGCCCGCGTATCTCACCATCGTCTTCCTCTTCTGGCTGCGCAACCTCACCCATAATCTCTCTGATCTCCTTCCATGTCCTGCCCTCGTCAAATCCCATAAGATTGACCACCACTGATCTCCTGAATCACTCCTGTCACAGCGATCTCCTCGTCAACCACCTCCGTCATTCCATCTTCATTGCCCTCATCTGCTGCTATTTAACCCATAGCCATCGCTCCACGCTACCTTCATCTGTCGTTTCTTCGAGAGAATCCCAAGTTAGTAGTGACAGCTCCATCCTTGTTCTCCGTGCGAGATCTGAGGTCGACACCTCGTTGCAGAGCACCACCACCTCTGCTCTGCTCTGAACTTTGCGCTGTCGAGGCCTCCTCCCAAGTATTCCACCCTTCTCACCCTTCATCTACTCCGCTGGCATCACCTACATCCCGCATCATCGTTCTACCATCGTTCTCAATCTACATCCCGCACCATCGTTCTTTACCTCCATCTATCTGTTCATAACACCATAACTCTGCCAACGTACACCCTCAACTTCGACCCGCCAAACACTACCACCCCCAATGTCATCCTTCACTGTTCGCACAAGCTACTCTGCTAGGAGCACCAACGACTTCACCTACGCCGCCTGCACCTTTGACTTCACTCCAACCGCATCCACAGTTCTACGCCGTACGCCACCACATGGAGTAGGAGGTTTCTCCCGTCGCTCCTATGATTTCGCCTACTGAAGCCACCTCCAGAAGCCCCCGTCGCTCCGCCCGCGTTTGCCTTCTCCGCCAGGCTAGGAGAATCACTATCATCATCCCACAACCACCAGTAGCTGGAGCCCCTCCAGCCGTAGGCTCCGCCCTCCTCCTCTGGTCCTCCCGAGGACAACACATGAACGACGACCTCCCTTCCTCATGTAAGCATCACATGCAGAGGGGCTAATTGCGAAGACTCCCCTAAAGATTCTCTAAACTACGCTGAAGTCCAACCTTCCAAGGATCATGTGAGGAGCACGTGACTCCCTGAGAATTTTGCAGTTGACCCCCTAGGGTCTTGTTAATCCAACTTCAGGCCCTCTCTGCATATTTTAATTTATTTATTGTAATTACAAATAGATGCACGTGTTCCCCCTTTATTTTGAACCTCTACATCACATCATTTTATCTATTAAAAATATGCATTTTGTTATTTAATTAATTCTTTACATTATGGCATATTTGTGATATTTTTATGCACTATGGTTAATTGGAAATAATCACTTTCATGGAAAATTGCACATTTTGCCCATCTTGTGCTTCAAAATTCATAAGTAATTAACCATAGCTTTGAAAATTGTCAAAAATTCGTTGATTATAGAATTATTATTTTCAACGTCGAGCCCAAAAAGAATTGCATTTGCATGCATAGTTTACCCTATAAAAATATTTTGCATATTTTAGTCTTTAATTTTTAATAGGTATTAATATATTGTATTTTTAAGATTTAGGATTTTTCTAAGATCAATCACCTAGTGATAGATCTTGGATAATTTTACCCCTTAAAATAGTTAGGTTTAATATTTATTATAATTAATTATTGAAATTTATTGTGTTTGCATTCATAAATTCATAAAATATTTATCTTGCATCCAAAAATTCCAAAAAAATTACAGTGCATTCATTTCATCATAATTAATATTTTGGACAAGTTTCATAATTTCCGAACATTGTTTGATTGAAAATTGATTTTTAGTCCCTAAAATTGGCCTCATTTACATTTGCATTCCAAAACTGCATTAAAAACACCAAAAAATTACACCTCGAAAACCGTGCAAAAACTTTGGTAGACAAAATTTCAGGTTGTTCCTTTGCCTCCTTGAGTTCGACCTTGGGACTTTCCCAAGTAAAATAAACATAAAACTATGCCAAATAAATTTGATTAATTTACTGTGGTTATTTCTTGACTGATTTGAATTCCCAACGTAATTACAACGACACATTCGTCATTAACATTAAAGCTTAATTCACAACAATTAAAGAGGGTATTTTTGGATTCATCATATAGCACTATCCATATTAATTATATATTATAAATGTGATTTATAATATATAAGAGAGAGCTCTTTGTAAATAACATTTACAATTTAAATGTTGATGTGATTGGATTCACATTGGACAATTAATTAAAAATGTCATTTACATTTTATTTCCGGTTGTGAATGTGATTAACAATTTTCCAATATAAAGCTTGCAATATTCACAACATAATTATGAATTATTTTTATATAATAATTTACAACAGATGTTGTTGTAAATAATGGAGATTTCCATGGGAATAATGTAATCTCATGAGATTACATGGAGATTGCCACCAATTCCCATTAGGAAAGGGTGGATGCCCCCTTCTTTATGGAAGGAGATAATCTTCCTTCCAAATATCTCCATGCTTGATTGATTTAATATAAGTCAAATTATATTCAATATATATTTGATTTAATTAAATTAATTTTTATTGTAAATTTACAACAAAATCATGGCCATTAAAAGAAGCATAAATCAATGTTAACCATTAGATTTGTGTTATCCTTGGATCCCAAAATATTATAAATAGAAGGGTATCCCTAGCCTTTTATTTTACACACACAAGTTGGAGACAACAACATATGCACTCTCTTTCTCTACACGCCATATCTCCCTCTCTCTCTCTCTCTTGTGCTCATCCACCTTGATGCCCTAGAGAGAGTCGCCATCGCCGCAATGTCACTATTATGATGCCGGATTGATTGCTTGTGAATCTTCATCTCCTTCGGTGTGCCTCGCTTGTGAAGAAGACGTCGGATCTCGTGTGACGAGATCAGGAGATTCGTCGCTTCGATCATCAACATGGATTGCGAGAAACACATGCTTCATCAACGCGCTCGTAAGCGTCTCCTCCGTCAGATCGGACTTGAGACAGAGGTCTCTTCGTTTAGAGACTCGATCGCAACCACGCTACAAGAGGTAACCCTGAAACTTATTTGTGGTTTAGATGAAATGATTCGAGAAGTGTTCTTGGATCATGTAGTTTCATCGCATGTTATTTTAAATTTTGCTGCCTCGAGCAACTAGTGCGACTAGTTACTCCTGATTGCATACGATGTGATCCTCATGCTTCCGTGATATACTTTAGGATCTCACCTTATTCCTCACGAATAAGAACCAAACCCTAATTCTTTCACATCCTCTTGTCACTGTTATATAATGTCGCCTCTAGCATTTTTTGAATCTTTTGATCCATTTTTTCTCACTCGTAACCCTAGAAACCCTAGCTGGAGGCAGGCCCTTGTGATAAGAGGTGTTGCTCCTTCGTTCGTAGCGTTGATAATGGTGGAAGAGCATGGTTCCTTATCACCGAAGCCTAACTCCGGTGACTCGTCACTTCCAAGTCTACGGCCTATCGAGTCCTAGTTTATTGGATGCTTTTCATTCACATTTCTATTCCAAACTTTATTTTGCATTTTATTTCAGCCATTTTGATGTTTTCTAGCCTATATTCAAATTAGATAATGTACGCAGGAGCACTAGGATTTGGCCACTATCCCTTCTGCCCAGTTTCGACCACATCATCCACCTCATCTTCTTCCTCGTTCATTTCTCCACCTTTCGAACCGTCGAGATCACTTAGATCCACCTCGGATCAAGTCCACCAATCTCCCTCTTCCACCATCGTCAGATAGCTTCCCGTCTACCTCATCCTTCACTCTTTTCCACCCAAGAAAGGGCCTGGAACCTTTACCCATATTCTCCCATTCTTCTTATGCAGGTAGCAGCATATGAGGACCCCATATGAGGGGCCATCGATTCCAACCAACCATTCCTAGGTGCCCAAGCTTCCACGAGCCTTTAGGCCTCCTCTGATGAGGTATGAACCCATCTGAGACCACTAGCAGCTGTGGAGAAGCCCTAGATCCCTTTTGAGACATCCTGCAGCTCGATACATCGGAGGATGGAGATTCACCGACCTGAAGGAGCTCTGATGAAACGTTCTTCCATCTTCTTGCTTGGAAGCGACATCCATTAGATCCATGAAGGAGCTCTAGTTTTGATCTCGTCCATCCATCTGAGGAGTACAACAACCCTCTTATCCATATGTGGATCTCATTAGAGCCAACCATCGACGAAGGGGTACACCTTGTTGCGACTCCTTGATCATGTAAGTGGATTGATAACCGCCATTTGATCGCGTGCATTTGGGGGTAACTTCATCTAATACCCCTCACCTTTTTGGATTTCTTTTTAGTATAACAAATATAAAGTGCAATGTTATAGTTTTTGGATATTTTCACTTAGGACTCCATAGCCTTCGAATATTGCACTTTGGTCTAGTGTTAGGTCACCTCACGTGATTTCCCACGTGAGGCATTTTTGTGATAAATTGTGGGCCTCACCCTATATTTCTTAGACCTCTTCTTAATTGAAAAGAAATTTTTGGAAAAATACATATTAGTCCTGCCAGTATTTATTAAATGTGATTTATTTGGTTATTTTCACGAATGCTCAAGGAGTTGTTTAAAATGTTATTGAGTGATAGGATGATTTGGTTAAATTGCAGATAGGTTCTCTTCAAGCAGGTTTAAAGGTGTATTTAATAAGATAGCATGCATTATTTACCCTAGACTTGTTCTAAATGTAATGAAATGCATGTTAGCTTCATGTTTATTGCTATTAGGACCATTTTCTTGTTTAATTCAATTGCTTGTTAGTTGTAATTCTTTTAGTTAGTGTCATTTGTCCAAAAGATATTATAAAACTATTTTAAGTACATGGTAGTAGCTTATAACATATATTTTTATTAGTGTATATAAAACTATTTATTATTTATAAAAATACAAAAAATGATTTATTTCACTATTTTGACATAGAAAATACATAAAATTAAAATATACATCAAGAGATTCCCAAAAAATACATTAATTAGATTTTATTATATTTTATCACATATCCCAAAATCAATAAAAAATATGAAACAGAAAAGTTAAAAATTAAAAAAACCCTAAAAACCTTAAAAAAATCATATATAATTCTACAGAAATTCAAAATTGCATTTTAAGTTTCTAAAAGTTCTTGTTTTATCTAGTTTATATTAAAATTGATTACGGCCTTATTACGATCTATCATATATTTTTTGGGCTCTAATTAGTATTCTGAATTTATGTTTTGCATTGTTTTATGTTTTTCTAATTTTAAAAATCCATAAAATTTCTAAAAATTCCCTAAATATAAAAAACATAAGAAAATTTATAAAACCCCCCAAGAAATGTTTTCTTGATGTTAACTTTATTTAAATTATTTAAAAAAACAAAAAAACCCCTCATAACTCCTTTAACTCTCTCATCTATATTAGTATTTAAATTGTTTTAAAAATAAATTAAAAACATTGCAAAATTGGAATACATAAAAATGTAAAATAAATTAAAAACTTTAAAAAATTCATGTTAATTAAAAAATCGATAAAAAAACATTTAAAACCCAAAAATAAATTAAAGGATAAAACAAAATCACCAAAATACTTATTAATTAGCAATAATTAATTAGTATTTTTTATTTCTAATCTTGTTTTTGAGCTCTATGTGTGTGTGTTGATACTCTACATACTTCATATATACAATTTTTATAGAGTTAAAATAAATTTCTCACTCACACATCACACATTGCTTGGTTTATCATTATCTATGGGTTTGACTATTACATGACTTTGAGTGAGTTTGTGGTCACCTCAATGACTAAGTGTCTGTCATGTTAGACATTTAGACTTGTACAAAACTCTCAGGTCAACAAATGGCTTCGTTGTCGTGACTTACATTTTATTTTGAATGGAAGAATATGATTAAAAAAATCAATGTTTAATTATAATTGTCATAAATAATTTGTATATTTTATTGATAAATTAATAAGAAATTAAGCAACACAAATTAAATTGGTGTAATATTTTGTTGCACCAACATATCAGGAAAAGGAGAAAACTCCTCCTATTATGGGAGGACGACAATGGTGGCCGTCCACACCATAATGGGAAGGAGGTTATGTGTTGCTAATAGATTCCAATGGTTGAAGAATGTCTCTCAACTTCCAATAATAAAGTTTACATGTAATCTTGAAGATTAAACTTAATCTCAACCATTGACTCCAAATATGAGTGCATCCTAAACATTCAACTAATTATAAAAGAGAGGCTAAACTTAGCGCTCTCTTTAGTTCATACAATTATATCAACAACAACATCTCTCTCCCTCTACACCACACGTCCTCTCTCTCTACATCTACTCCATGGTCGTCCCCTTGGCCTAGGGTTTTGGAGTCTACAACAATCATCGCACCGTCATCATGTTGTTGGACCGATTTGATTAATCTCGTGTGGAAGTTCCGCTTGCTCTTGAAGAAGGAGAAGATTTACGTACGATTAAATCAATACATTCATGACTCAGTTCATCTTCGTGGATTATAAGAGACATGATCCATCCCTATATTCGTAAGTGTTGTCTCGATCATATCGGATTTTGAGACAGGGGCCTCTTTGCTTAGATATTGAAAGATCGTAATCATGCTTCAAGAGATTAGCCTAATTCTTGTGCGATCTTGATGGACAGAATGCGCTTTCTAAATTATAGAAAATCACATATTGCTACAAAATTCTCAAAAAATCCATATGTAGGGTTTAATGTGCTCTATCATGTGCCCAAAAACTCATTAAATACATTGCTTCTTATGTCTTAAAATAATTATTTATTTAAATTGGTATTTAATTTATACTCAATTCTATTTAATATTTTGTAAAAATTCAAGGTGCCTTGTATTCACCATTAAACGACTTGTTTGTGAAATTTTTTGATTGGAAAAGTATGGATGCTTGGTATTTGTTAGGATTCTCAAGTTCACTCTATTTCAATAAAAAATAATTAAATCAAACAATTCAAAAATTTTATTTTTGAGATAACCCACAGTTTTATTATGATAAATTAAATTATTTTATAATACAAACTTTTTTATCCTTTTATTTGATGTATTTTGAGCCTTGAAACTATTTCGCAAAATCACTATTATAGTTCTCTACCTTGGTTTCAAAATATACATCTCATTCATTTTTCATTTCCCTTGTACTTTTCATATTTCGTCATATCATTATCATGTTTTTCTCATTAAATAAAAAACCTATCAAATATCATCTTCATGAACCTTGATTTGCTATGTTGTCTTCAGTGAGATTAAGCCCACACATTTTGACTACTTTGTCTCTAATCTTGGAATTGCTCAAGTAAAATAAAGGTTCGTTTGGTTGCATGATTGAGCAGGGTTGTGTACTATTCATAGGACTGGGTGAATAGTAATCTGTGAGGAGGGGGTACCTCTGTGAATAGTACCCAACCCTGCTCAACCCTGCAAACAAACGAACCCTAAAAGTCCACTGCATATCTCATTTTTTCATTTTTTGCATGGTTTCGAAGTGACCAGATATTTCGTACTACTAGTTCGGCAAAACTAAATAAGTGATTTTAGTGCTTTTCTGATTAGCCTCTTTACCAAATTTAATGTGGGTGTTATCTTTTGTTTACACGTTACTTATCAGGCGCTCTTAAAAATGCTCAAGTTTTTTAGCTGATCTTCGTCCTTGCATATTTTTTCATAAAATGCTTTACTCTTCCGTGGTTTGGTTGGAATGGGTATTTCTCTAGATTTTGAGAAAAATTAATGTTTACGTATAGATTTTTTTCTCAATACATAGGGTAAAATGGGGCTGCTCCCATGTGGGGAGCTAACTTAGCTCCTCCTCCGCCCCATTTCGGCCGGTTTTTTTATTTTTTTTTTGAAAATTTCTTTCGTGGATTTTCATCAATATATCATTATATTATGTCATTAAAATTTCGTGCGAAACAAAGACTCAGACGGTGTCATTTTTAGCAATTCTGTTACCGTTAAAAAATGTTGTCTGGATGAAGGTCATAGGAGTCTCTATTTTGCACGAAATTTTAATGACATAATATAGGGATATAGTGATGAAATTTCACGGAATAAATTTCGAAAAAATAAAAAAATCCAGCAAAATGGAGCTGGGGGAACCAAGTTAGCTCCCCTAGGGGGCAACCCCATTTAACCCATATATATATATGGGGTTGATGGGGCCAACATGGCTGCCCCGCCCTATTTTTGGGCAATTTCTTTATTTTTTTTGAAAAATATCGCCATGTATATTCACCCCTATATCCCTCCTATATGTCATTCGAATTTCGTCAGAAACAGAGACTCCTACGACCTCCATCTAGATAGGGTCGATTTAAAAAATCCTGCGACCGTTAAAAAAATGACGTCTGGATGGAGGCCATAGGAGTCTCTGTTTCTGACGAAATTCGAATGACATATTAGAGGGATATAGGGATGAATATACATGGTGATCTTTTTCCAAAAAAAATAAAAAAATTGCGAAAAATATGGTGGGGGCAGCCCCATTTTTGCCTATATATAGGGAAAAGAGAGTATGCTCCCTGGTTGTAGCCAACTTATATGCTCCCACCCCTTTTCTCCTGTATTTTTTTTATTTTTCTGAAATGAAACCTATTGGAATTTAGATCACAATATGTCATCATGGTCTCATTCAAAATTCAACTTAATTCGAGACTTCTATCTCCTCCATCAAGACTGTCAAATTTTAACGGTCTCAGAATTGCTGAAATTGACCCCCTTCAGATGGAGGGCATAGGAGTCTCTGTTTCTGAAGAAATTTGAATGGCATGTTAGGGGGATATAGTGATGAATATACATATTTTTTATTTCCAAAAGAATAAAAAATAGAGGAAAACTAGGGGTGGGAGTAGCCAATTGGCTACTCACATGGAGTAGCCTCATTTAACCATATATATATATATATATATATATAGAGAGAGAGAGAGAGAGAGAGAGAGAGGAGTGATCCTATGAGAGCAAAAAGTTATGAGAGCATGAGAGGGGTGATCCTGGACCACATGATTCACTCAGGAGAGAGAAGATCAGGAGAGAGAAAACAGAATCATCTGGTCCATGATCATTCCTCTCATGCTCTCACAACTTTTTGCTCTCATAGGATCACTCCTCTATATAGGAGTGATCCTATGAGAGCAAAAAGTTATGAGAGCATGAGAGGGGTGATCCTGGACCACATGATTCACCCAGGAGAGAGAAGACCAGGAGAGAGAAAACAGAATCATGTGGTACATTATCATTCCTCTCATGCTCTCACAACTTTTTGCTCTCATAGGATCACTCCTCTATATTATGAGGAGTGATCCTATGAGAGCAAAAAGTTATGAGAGCATGAGAGGGGTGATCCTGGACCACATGATTCACCCAGGAGAGAGAAGACCAGGAGAGAGAAAACAGAATCATGTGGTCCATGATCATTCCTCTCATGCTCTCACAACTTTTTGCTCTCATAGGATCACTCCTCTGAGGAGTGATCCTATGAGAGCAAAAAGTTATGAGGGCATGAGAGGGGTGATCCTGGACCATATGATTCACCCAGGAGAGAGAAGATCAGGAGAGAGAAAACAGAATCATGTGGTCCATGATCATTCCTCTCATGCTCTCACAACTTTTTGCTCTCATAGGATCACTCCTCTATATATATATATATGGGGTTGATGGGGCTGCCCCCAGCCAAGATGGCTGCCCCGCCCCATTTTTGGGTAAATTTTTTTATTTTTTTTGAAAAATATCGCCATGTATATTCACCCCTATATCTCTCCTATATGCCATTCGAATTTTGTCAGAAACAGAGGCTCCTACGGCCTCCATCCAGACAGAGTGGTTTAAAAAATCCTGCGACCGTTAAAAAAATGACGTTTGGATGGAGGCCGTAGGAGTCTCTGTTTCTGACGAAATTTGAATGACATATAAGAGGGATATAGGGATGAATATACATGGTGATATTTTTCCAAAAAATAAAAAAATTTGCAAAAAATAGGATGGGAGCAGCCATCTTGGCTGCCCCTAGGGGGCAGCCCCATTTTTCCCTATATATATATGACAAAAGGGAGCCTACACCCAGGGGTGTAGATAATTACCTACACCCAGATCATTTTTTCTTTATTTTTTGATTTTTTTTAAATGAAACCTTGAGGAAATTAGATCACTATATACCATCATGGTGTCATTCAAAATTTAACTTAATTCAAGATTCCTATCATCTCCATCAAGACTGCCAAATTTTAACGGTTTCAGAATTGCCGAAATTGACACCGTCTAGATGAACATGTTAGAAATGTTTGTTTTGCATGTAACTTGAAACATATATTCCCCTCAATATATTAAGCAAATCCCCCTAAGGTTTCCTTCAAAAAATCCAACAATAATGAAAAAAAGGGCCGGGTGTAGGTAGTTAACTACACCCCTGGGTGTAGGCTCCCAGATCCATATATATATATGGGTTAAATGGGGATGCCCCTTGGGGGGAGCTAACTTGGCTCCCCCCGCGCCATTTCGCCCGGTTTTTTTATTTTTTATTTTTTTTTGAAAATCTCTTCCGTGGAATTTCATCACTATATCCTATATTATGTCATTAAAATTTCGTGCAAAATAGAGTCTCCTACGGCGTCCATCCAGACATGGTCCTTTTTAGCAATTCTGTTACCGTTAAAAAATGACTGTCTGGATGGAGGCCGTAGGAGTCTCTGTTTCGCACAAAATTTTAATGTCATAATATAGGGATATAGTGATGAAATTCCACGGAAGAAATTTTCAAAAAAAAACCGAGTGGAATGGGACATGGGGAGCCAAGTTAGCTCCCCTAGGGGGCAGTCCATTTAACCATATATATATATATATATATATATATATATATATATATATATATATATATATATATATATAGGGGGCCTTTCAAATAGGACGCAGTCCTTCCATTCCTAAGGAAGGCCGCCCCTTTTTTGTATAAAACATGGCACTTTAGTAGAATACGTATATAGTTTGTATTATAGGTGCACGTTATAAATACAAAGCCGCATACAAAACTGCGCATTATAATACAAACATTAAAACTGCACATTATAATACAAAACTGTTTATAACGTGCGCCTATAATACAAACTATATACGTATTCTACTAAAGTGCCCTGTTTTATACAAAAAAGGGGCGGCCTTCCTTAGGAATGGAAGGACTGCGTCCTATTTGAAATAAATCCTATATATATATATATATATATATATATATATATATATATATATATATATATCTTTTGGATTCAAACAGCAAAGCGCTTACCTTTATCTTTTTCAGAGCTACTAGGAAGTTTTTTCAGAGCTACTAGAAAGGTCAATAATAATCTATATATGTTATTACAATAGAGTCATGGAATTGCAGGTTTTAAATCACTCAAAGCTCAACCTTTTTTTCTTTCTATTTCTAAGAATCCACATTTAACCTTCAAAGTTGGACTCTTGAATTACACATAAAAAAATACAAATGTATGTATAACATGAAATATCCTATCTGAACGGAGAGGTGTGTTTATCCAATCTCTTAAGAATGCCCTGATTGTCTAAATATGTCGGCATAACCATCGTAGCCGTCGCTTTTGTGGACCTCTAATGAAAGAAACAACATAGCTTGCGGGCCATAAGCCGTCCTAGTCAGCCAACCGAGCTCCCTCACTTTCGTCATCTTCAAACATATTACTGATGTAGATCCCACAACCTTTTCCAATAACACGACATCTAGCGGCACGGGATGTGTTACAAGTGGCGAGATCTTGGTCAGGTTGTCTCTGGAGTCGCTGAAGGGGCGTGTTAAGCAGAGGTAGATGATAGATAGTTAAGAAGGTTTGGGAGGTGCTGCAACAAGCAAGGAGATGATGGTGCTTCTAACAATAAGGAATATTCCATGAGGTGCTGCTGATCTCTGCTTGGCAATCAATCAGCCCAAAGTAATGGACAAAGGGAAGGACTGTGGAGGCGATAGAGAAAGGAGTGGAGGGGAGTGAATCTCATCCTCCTTTGTCCCACAGCTGTCCCATCCAGTTGTTGGTAGACCAAATAAATTAAGGACAGAGGGTGCGCTTGTGAAGGAACAGATCCACCCATGTTGGAAAAGGGAATCGGAATCTTCATGGCCCTTTCCACCTTGCCAAATGGAATCTCCCTTCTCCCTTTTTAACTCTTATGTGATAACATGGAGTCTGGGAATTTTGTAAATGTTTAGACTGGATATGTAGAAGTTGTCATTTATAATTTGACTAGGTCATTGTAATAGTTCTGCAACAACACTTGTTATTAGGTGTGGGCATTCGATTGATTTGGATTGGTCTAGATTTTTTAATTCGGGTTGAATTTGATTTGGGTTGAAAAATGACACGCATCACCAGATCAAATTAGATTGGGCGGAGATGTTTGGTGGCCGGTTTGGACCGATTGGGTTGGGTGAAAATCAAATTACCCATGTGAAAATTCTTGTTAGTTGAAGGTCAAGTAGTGATGGGTCCATTGATGTGTAAAAAAGATGTCAAAGTAAAAATGTATCAAGCTCGATAGAGAAGAATAAGATTAAAGGAAACAATGTCAATATAGATGAAGAATGTTGTGATATGTTGAAGTTGATATGGAGTTGTTCAGTTAATGCGAAAGGATTTTCAAGAATAGTTTGTGCCATATAAAGTGTATTGAGATTGGAGCATAGTAGTGTGGTAATAAGCAAACTCTCAGCTGTTTATAGTATGTATTGATCAAATTAAGAATGATAGAGAAAAAACACACTGAGGACAACACATAATAACAATGGGATTTTTACACCCATAACCCTACGTACTTTTGATATTACATACATAACCATCCACAATCAGGAATTACGCCCAGAACCTTGCATAGTGCTCAACTCTTCAGCTAGTCATACACCCATAACCCTCCTCCCGCAAAGCATATAAGGTTATGGTTGTACAAATTCCTGATAGGTAATCACTATTCAGGGTTTAGATTGTTATTCGTGATTATGAAGGGTTATTTACGTAATATTGAAAGTATAGAGGGTTATGGGTGTAAAAATCCCAGAAATTGAAATATTATTTAGTAAGAAAAGATTGGTGAACATGTTGATATAGTTTAGAATTATTGATATTATACATTAAGTATATATCGGTTAGGTTGGGTGGTGTTAAACCTTAAATTATCCAAAGAAAAACTTTGGTTTATTTTGGATGGGTTGGGTAGAAGACATTATACTCACCAACCGATCCAAAACACAAATGCCCCAAATTATTTTACCCCATTTTCAACCGTTTGATTGGATTATATGGGTTGACTCATATTGTGCCCACCCTTACCCGTTAGGAATACATTCTCTCTCTTAGAGCATGTTTGGTAGGGGATATGGATAAGAATAAGCCTTTATTCTCATCTTCGTTATTCCTCCTTATTTACTCCCTTATTCCCCTTCCCTTATGGTCATTTTCTTTTACATCCTTATCCACTCCCTTCATTTCTTCTTTATTCCTCCTTATCCACTCCATTATTCCCTTTTATCTCTTTCATACTTATAATCCTTATTCCTTGTATGCAAACCGAACAGAGAATATCACTTACTACCCTTATCCACCTTATTCCCCTTATGCTTATCCACCGACCGAACAAGAATTTCCTTATTGCAGCTTATTCTTCACTCTTATTCCTGCTTATTCCTGACCTGAACGTCCCTTTAAGAAATGGGTGAAATATTTAAGAAAACCTTATTTTCTCAATGGTTGGATGGGCTTCTTAGAAAATCCTACCTTTTCCGACAAGCGTACCACATCCTCTTGTAAAATAAGGTAGTTTTCCTTGTATGCACATTGCAACGGTCAGAAGGCGTATTCCTTATTTACCCTGAGAACAAGAAATGTTGAATAAGAAAAATGAATGATGAATAAGGATGGGTTACTCTCTAGTTATTTTTTCCTTTGTTGGTAGAATAAAGGTGGAATATAAGATTTATTCTGATTACTTGTTTGTTTGGTGTTCTTAAGAATGTGAAATAAGTGATAATTATTGTGGAGTAAGTATCTAATATATGGGATAAAAAGTAATCATTGTTTAAAAGAAGAGGAATAACTACCCCAGTGGTAGTTGTAGAATATGAAAGTGGAACATCATTCCAGTAATAAAAACTCGAGATAAAACAAAAAATTTTGAATTATCTTTTCTATTTCAAAGCAATAACTTCTGCCTGTTGCAAGTATTGGAAATAAATGAACACAAACAGAAGAAACAAACCATGTGCACACTGATTTACAAGGTTCTACAAGGTTTCCCTGTAACTGTGCTGTGTCCTTAAGCAATGACGATGTTGTAACTATTTGTAGAGATATAAAAAAAATATAAAGAGTGATCAAAAGGATGATTCAAAATATTAATCCTATGAGGCTAATAAAGTATGTCCCATACAAAATAAAATCTCCACAAATAGATAGATTCTAAAATCTCTTTAAATAGGTGCATTCTCCAAATCTTCTTAAATAAGAGGATATGCATACATATCTCCCATAGTAAGAAGAACATATGTATTGTGAATTGTGGAAGCAAACACGCAAGCACGAAGACATGCAGATTTACAAGGTTCGTCCGTAAGTGGGCTACGTTCTTGAGCAGCAGTGATCGATTTTCACTATGTAGAGAAGAAGAAATACATAGGATACATAGAGCCCTAACCCCATCGGAGTTTATTTACTACTCCGGTACAGTTTGATCCCTAAATCAAACGGATTTGTATACATGAATACAAATAGAACTGCTCATAAAAAATTCACGAGACCCCCATCTTGTTGGGGTATGGTACAATAGGAGGGGGTACATACGACGGTTCTTCAATTTGAGAATGGTTAGGATTGAAGGGATATCAACAATATGGGTTTAGAAACAACCAGGGCCCAGATGGATCCTCCAATCAACTATGGTATGGATGGATCTCTAATCAGAATCTAGATGGATATTATAATCAATCAAAATGAATTCTACACTAATTAGAATATCGAACGAACCCCTATCGATTAGGAAATATATCAACAATCACCATTCATTCCTTGGGTAGCAGAACAACAACTACTGAACTCCATTGCGAGTTCAATTCTTATATAGCACAATAAACCACTGCTAGACTCCACAATGGATTGAATTCTTTGATAGTAGAAAAAAACACTGTTAGACTCCACCATGAGTTAAATTCTCATATAGAAAAATTAACGACTACTAGATTTTGTCATGGTTTGAATTCTCAGATAGCAGAAAACCACTACTACAAATACGAATAGTAGGATTCAAGGAATTATTAACAATCTCCATGTGTTTCATCCGATTACAAAACATCAACTGTTAGATTCCATTGTTGCCTTTCTTTCCACGGAGCAGCTTGTAACTATCGACATTGAGGAAGTCCAAACAATACTTGAACTTACTCATAGTAACTATAAAACCTTGATGATCATAAAAGGTCTTTTTCTTAGCACCTTGGGAGATGATTGTCCCTTCTTTGACCATATGTTAAGCATACCCTTTTGAAACTAAGATTCCAAGAGATATAATAAAATTCCAATAGATATAAGACTCTTCCTTGTGTTTCCAACATAGTGAACTTTCAAAAATAGTACCCACCATCCAATCATGCATCTTAATTTTCGTAGAACCAATGCCAATGATTTTGCATGATGCATCGGCATTTCCACCGTTGATGTTCTCATAAATAGAAAATCAATCTCGATAAGGTGTCATGTGAAAGGAACAACTAGAACTGAGATTCCATGTATCTTGAGGATATGTTTAATCCATGATGGAGAATAGTAATAATCTTTAGACTTGTCTCCTCCCTAAGAAATTGAGGCAACAATGAAATCACATTTCTTCTCTAGATAGTCCCTTTTCCATTGTTGGAGTTCCTTGTAGTGGTTGAAGATACCATTCGGATTGTTTTTTGATTCTGCTTTAAACTTTTATTTTCCTTGTTGTGCATTGCCAAAACCACAATGGATCTTTTCATGAATAACAACCAGTCCCATAGCTTGAGAGTCTTGCTTGCCAGTAGTCATTAGTCGAAGTTCATGTGTATGCAAACTCTCACGGGCTTTCTCTAGGATTCTCTCCAACAAATGACTTAGTAAAACTTTTATATGACAGTGGAAGAGAAATTAGCAGAATCAAGGTAGCATCCTCGTCGTTTATCTTAACATCTACGTTTCTTAAATCCATCAACAATATTTTTAAGAGACCTAGATGTTCCTTAAGAGAAGTCCCTTCTTGCATGCGAGAGGTAACATATATTGCTTCAAGAACAACTTGTTGGTCACTGACTTTGTCTTGTATAATTTTCCAGCCTCAGCCATAAACTTGCGAAGGTCTATTCCTCTAGGACTTATACGATAATATCATTTGTCAAACAAATCATGATTATTGAATGTGCTTTCTATTCATGCACCATCAACTTGGAGGGCTTGAGTGCCTTCATTCGCTCCTAGTCCAATGGTGCCTAGATGCCATGCTGCTTTAAAAGAGCGCACATCTTGATCTATCATAGACTAAATCAGTTCTTTCTTGAGAACTTCTCAATCTTCAGAATATGCAACATCATCTACCATGTAATCTAGACCAACATGATGATTTAATACAAGTTTGTTTAATTTAGTGGAATAAAACATGCATAAACACAAACAAGCAAACCTTGTATATACAAATTATAAGGTTCACTTATAACTAGGCTATATTCTTGGGCAATGACTATGTGTTTCATTATTTTTGGAGAAAATTAGCATTGAAAGGATGATTCAAAACACTAGCCCTATGGGGCTTTTTATACTATCTTATATATAATAAAATATCTACAATATACATATTCTAAAATCTCTAAATAAGTAATATTTCTCAAATCTCCTTAAACAGAGGGAACTCTGAACCCCTCCAAATAGGAGGATGAGGTGGGTTAGGTAAAAATCAGAATTTGGATGGATCATATAATCTATTATGATATGTATATATTCTCTAATCAGAATATATATGAGTACTCTATCAATCAAAATCTGGAAGGATCTTCATACCAATTAGAATGTAAAAGGATCCTAAACTATTATGATTCAAATCATATCAACACTTTTAATAATCACATTTATAAAAAAGGTAGAGTTCAAAGACATAAATGCGACAACTACTCCTACACATGTCCCTTCTTCTCCTCTCATCTTCCTCGTTAAAAGCTCGACTTCTTTTATCTTCCCTCCATAACTGCCTCCTAAGTTGGTGACCACCTTTTTCATGTTCCCTCTACTGCCTGCAAATGAACTCTAAGAGAGTACATTTAAGGTAACAATATTTTTAAAATATTGTTGAGTCATTTAGTAGTGTAAGGAGGCCACGTATGGTGGGAAGATTCTGCTGCAGTGGAGGATAGTCAGAAAGGGTGACGAAAGAAAAGAGGAGGAGGTGATTATTACTGGAGGAGGATGTAATGGTGTGAGTTGCATAAGAGGACCAAAATCGAGGATGATGTGGGGTTGATTGGTGGATGTGGTTGTGCACAAGGATGGGGGGTGAAGTATGAGGTGAGGCTCGGAAGCCTCCTTCGAAAAGGAGGAGGAAGAGGATGAGGATAAAGAATATGATGATGAGGAGGAAGGTGTATTTGTTGATGATAAGGATGGTAAAGACGATGAGGAGAAATGTAGTGGTGTTGGTACTAATTGTAGCCATTCTTGGGGTTGGAAGAAAGTGGAGGAGGAAGATGCTAATAGGTGGTGTTAATGTTAATTATTTTGTAATTTTATTTTATCATTGGCATTATTTTTATTATTAATTGGTGTTGTTATAGTTGTTGATGTTGTTAGTTATGTTGTTCTTTTAATTTGGTTGTTAATATTGTTTTTCTATTGTTGTTGTTGTCGTTGTTGCTGATGTTGTCATTTTTTGTTGTAACTAATGTTTCGTATTATCTTAATGCCATTGACAAAGGTAGAAATACAATGAAGAAAGAGGTAGATAATTATAATTAAATGGAATTATTAATGCAAACCTTGGGAGGATTTACGCAAACTCCTCAAGTTATTGGTGATGAACATGTAGTACTTGAAAGTAGTCCTTAGACAAACTTTGTTCTTCACATAATTGCATAAACATGAAATGTCTTAGGATTAATTTGTCTAGACCTTTGACCCTTATTAGGTCTTCTTAAGCGAGGAGTGGCAGTGCTCTACTTGAAGGTGATGCTCCAATGGCTATCTCGTCCTTTCAATTACTCGCATAAAAAATTTCAAATCACGGTGCTAATGGAGACTGAAATCTTAAACTCACCCTCTTAAAGATGTTTAATGAAGACTCAATGAGGCTCGTATTTATTTTACTATGAAGATTGATAAGAGATTTTCAAGTGTTCTGATCAATTGAGTACATATGCCTTATGCACCTCTATTCTTCTTAAAATCACATCTAAAATGATCTCTTGCATGAAGGTCATCATACGCACATAATGAAGTTAATCATTGATGAAGAATAGTGTATTTACAAGTGATAATCATCTGCGATCTCCATTTGAATCTCAAGCTAGGGTTTAACTCCCTTAATTATAACTTATATCACTACTAGACCTAAGATACAACTCCCATGAGACTTACGATTTGAAGAGGAGTGAAGGTTTTGTAGGGTATTGTTAGAACTAGAATTATGATAAATTTAGAAAAAAATCAAAATATGTAAGACTAAGCCCTAATTGCTAAAGTTAAAGATGAAATTTGATAAATATACACGATGACGTTAATCATATGAAGAGTAAACACTAAAAGAGCTCTAGATTTGCGTTGGTCGTTACCTCAAATTTAGAAAGTACACAGGAACTTGTCCGTACCTTTGGTTGGGCACAATGCATGACAACGGAGACTTGGATCAATTTGTAATCACCTTTCATATCTTCTTGACCCAACCATAATTGTGCTCTACCCTTATTGTCACTTAAGGACCTCTCTAATCATAGAAGAAAAAAAAAGAGAACATAAGTATTAATCTCAAAGGGGGTTCAACAACAATTTACATGCTGAGAGGGGTCCTAAAAACCTCTTAGACATGTCAGCAAGGAGGTTAGAAGACCTTTATTTGTTATCAATGCTGCTTAGAAGTTCCAAATTCAAGGCAGTTATCACTTGATTTGAATCCAATATCAAACATGCCTAGCGCTTAGCTGATTTCCCTTAACACTAAGCGAGTAAACACAACGGGGGTAGGGGTGTTCATGGGGCGAGTACTCATCTCATTTGATTGTGACCCGCCCCGCCCCGTTAGTATCGGGTCACGGGTCGACCTGTCCCATTCCAACAGGTACCCAATTGTAACGGGTATCCGGTTCACGGTAATGGATGTTGGCTACTCGCGGGTACTCGCGGGTACATGTGGGGATAAAGAGAGATACTTCTAATAAAAGATGACATATATAAAAATATAAATGATATGTCCAACTATGTATATCCGTATGTATATCATATTCATAATGATAATGCCGGATATGAAAATCCGAATGAATACATTCAGACATGGACAAATAAACATAGATAAATAAATTAATGAGGATGTATAAAACTATGTGGATAATGTAAACCATATGAATACATGCAATTGGAAGGAATACCATCGAATACGCACATACGTTCATCTTCATAATGAATCAAATACGGATAAACGAGATGTAAATATATATAATCGGAGGACAGAATGACAAGCAATATATAAGTATATATTCCTATTTGTAAATAGGTGTATTAATTATCATCACAATTGGTTGTCGCAATGTGTGCATGCGCGTTATGTGTGCACGCCTGTGCGCGTGGGCATGGGCGCATGCGCGCGCACGTGGGCATGGGCGTTTGCATGGGCGCGGGCACGGGCATGCGTGTCAGTGGGGGGTGCGCGTGTATGTGCGATACAATTCGTATTCGATTGTATTCATTATTATCATGTTTGGATGCCAGAATGTATGTATATCGATTTGGATCGTATCCGATTTGTTATCATATATGTTAATTCAAATGCTGACATCCATATATATTTCGATTTCAAAATGGATACATATATGCGCCACTCCAAACATATAAATTTCATCTTATCTATACAATTTTGATTCTATTATTTTTCCTTTCTATTTTGCATCCATTTAATACCTGTATTCATTTTTAATGATTTGGCAATATGTTTTCCATATTTACCGATATTTATATCCTCATCCATTTCTATATTTTTAAAATAGATAAGAATAATGTAACATCTATATTGGTATTTGTATCTAACCATTTGCATTTTTGTGAATCAATTGATAGTGGAAGATTCCAACTTGGTACCCGTGGGTATCCGTCGGGTTTTTTATATGGGGCACGGGTCATGACATTGCATACCCGACCCATCATTTTCAAACGGGTACTCGAGAGCTTAGGGTCAAAATGGGCGAGTCAAGCCGGGCCCATTGACCCGGATATTTTTGAACACCCCTATGCGGGGGAGAGTTAGAAAAGCTAATGCATATACAAGAAATCTATGACACATGCTCAGTAGGAAGACTTACAATGATTCATCGTGATTTTCATGCATGATGCGGAATAGTATTGGAATTTGGTAGTTTCAAGATGTGACATGTCCATCTATGATATCCTCTAATAAGATAAAAAAACTAATTTCTCGCCATGTGATGTGAACATTCACTAGGATGATCCATTTGAAGTTCTTTGTCATGTAAAATAAGGGTTTAACACTCTTTAGTCACACACTCCTTGGATACTTGAGGGTTAGCACGTGTACCTCAGAAGGTTCTTTTTCTAGGGACCATTTCTTCCAGTAGCATAGTAAAGTATGAATGTACAATTTCTTTTCTAGAGCAAAACATGACAATGAGTAGTTTTCATTTCTGATTTCTATAGTTCATAATTGATTCCATATTATGTGGCCTTAGAGACCCGAGTGAAAAGAAAGCTATTATAAGTTCTTAGTTTCATTAATGAATTTGACTAAATCATTTAACAATAGATTAATTTTTATTTTAAGGTGTTGACATCCTTTCTTAGTTCGTTAATATTGTATTCTTGAGACAACTAGTTTCATTTGTTAGCACTTTCATTTCAGAGAGTAGTTTTTCATTTTCTTTAATAGTAGTGGTAGAAAGTCTTTCTAAGAATCTCTTTTTAATAGTTAGTAACTATTTTTTTTCGAAATAAACCTTAGATGAAGTTTGTTCCAACATTTGAGTTCTCAGAGGTATCATCTTTTCTTAAGATGCGGATTGAATCTTCCCATGTTGACAAAAATACCTTCTACTTGATAAATAATTTTCTTCTTGAGAGTTCTCATATTTTTTTTAAATAAATTTGCCTTTAGTTTAATATTTTGTAGGAGACTAGTTTTTACAATATTTTTAAATCTTATACTCATTTCTTTAGTTGATTCTTTAAGCTTCATGTGGAGACTTGTTTTTACAATATTTTTAAATCTTATACTCATTTCTTTATTTGATTCGTTATGGTTCATGTGGAAGAGTTTGAATTCATTTTTTAGCCTATGTATTTTGGATTTCTTATTCAATATGTTCCTTTTTTGAGTAAGATCAAGACATCTTCAAACTTTATATGGCATACTATGTTTAATCCACCAGTAGAAAAAGTATTATAGAGATTACACGTTGCCTTATAATTTTGATGATTAAGTTTTCATTTGTAAGAGTGTTATCCCTTAGCTATGTGTTGATCTCAAGAATCATGAATTCCTTTTGTATGATCTTCCAAAGTGAAAGTTCTCTGTGGAAAATTTTATATAGATTCCCATCTTATATTTAGTGAGTGTATCACCTTTCGTCCGACCTTCAACATATCTGTTATCTTCACTTGAGCTCATTATTGTTAATGCATGGAACAAATGTAGAAATCATGAAACATGGATTCTCTACTACTAAATGAATATAAATTATAGCAGAGGGAGGATGAATAGTACATATGTGGAAATATGATCACTTTTATAATATTATCATAAATAATCTAATATAAAATCAAGAAAAAAAGAAAACTATAATGCACAAGGATTTATACAAGTTTAATGTGCACAATGTTTGCATCATGTGCCTGAGATTAGCCTACCCAGGGCGAAACACTCACTATACAAACTACTTCTAGGGTATGTTAAAGTGTTTATAAAGGACACAACATACACAATTTATCTTCTACAAAAGAACAAAGGCTCTTAGGGATAACGTCTCAAGATACACAACCATACCAATGATTTATCTTTTGTTTCTGAAGTACAACCTTCATACATAATGCTTCTTAACATAAAATAAAGATAAAATATAAACCGAGAGTATGAGAGCAGAAGGCTTTTAGGGCGAAGCTTGAGAAAGTGTACGAACATAAAGATCAGAGAGAAATTTTACTAAGCGTTTCTTGGTGCAAAAGGGTTCACTAAAAAAGTATTGTGTATTGCAAGTGAGTAGAGAGATAATGTGCATTTGTTTGTATTGAAATGAAATGCAATGAAAGATCCTTTTATATGCCCAGAGGAGGTCTATGAATAGAAGGAATCAATTGAATTCACACTGGAAAGACTCAAAAATAGTTTTCATCTGCTGGTGTACTGATGCATCTCTAGGTGTACCAATGCAATAACAGTGAAATAAGTATTCTGATATCAAGAATGTATCGATGCACATCAGTTATCAAGAATGAAAAATGTCAAAATAGTTAAGTTCAGAGATCGATCGTGCACCGAATGCCTCTTGCCCTAAAAAATAGATAAATATAAGTTTTACCTAAAGCCATTCAAAACATAAAGTAAAAATGAAATACAAATCGAGAGTATTAGACTAGAAGGCTTTTAGAGCGAAGCTCGCTAGAGCGTACAAACATAAAGATCAGAGAGCAATCTTACTAAGCTTTTCTCGATGCAAAAGGGTTTATTTAAAGAGTATTGTGTATTGCCAGTGAGTAGAGAGATAGCGCGGCTTTGTTTATATTGAAATGGAGTGCAAGAAAGGGTCCTTTTATAATCTTAGAGGAGATTTAAGAATAGAAGGAATCTATTAAAGAAACAAGTATCTTGATACCGTCGAGGGTCAAAGTGTATTAGTGGAACAAGGATGTATCATTGCACATCAGTTATCAAAAATGAAAATGTCAAAATTGTTAAGTTCAGATTATCCAAACGTACAATGTGTACCATAATAAGGTGGAGATGTACCAATCTAACACTAAAGAATTTGTCGGATGAACAAGCGAATGAAAGTGCTTTAAAGGCTTAGTGCAATGTAAATTAAATTACGTTATTACAAACTAACTCGATAAGAAATTACAAGTCTTCCTTGACTCTTCAAATATTGAATCAAAACAACGGTGTTTCAACATAACTTACTTCCCACTAAACAAAGTCTAACAATTGCATAGGACACAAAACATAAATTATTTTATATTAAACCGAATATACTACACTGGACAATAATCCACAAATGGTGTAGGGAACAAGAATGGGGGCCTTTGTCATGCTAAAAATATGTCTAATAGTCGAATAAAAATTGAATTGCAATGGAAGGTGAAATAAGAAAGTCGGACAAAGGAATAAGGAGGTTTCTTATCGATTCCTGATTAGAAGATTTTTTGTTAGTGGATGATAAGTGTGAGCTATTCTTATTCTTAATTTCTTTCTATTTTATATTGTATAGAATAAATGGTATTTATTAATGAATAAACAGTACTTAGTGTGGAATATGTAGTAGGAATGGAGGATATATTGTAATCTTTATTTAAAGGAGAGGAATAAGGGGAAGTGGAACAGTGGTAGGAATAAGGAGGGAGAATAACTTATCCTAAAGACGAAAAACCTAAATAAGCATAGAAATATAATATTTTTTTCCTTATTATCCCGAAGAATGGATCATACACGCGTGTCATAAAATCTATCGTGATGCCACTACTAAAAAACTACAAGAATTTGAATAGCATTTGATATGTGTGCTATTTATTATTTTAAAAACTTATTTTTTTAATGAATTAGGGCGTGATTTATTATATCATATCAATAAAAATATTATTCAATATGGACATGTCATTTTATTATGTCTGTCTATTAATACAGATGATTTCATGTCCTGGTGGAGGACTGCTCATTTCTCATTTCATGCTTACCTTGCTTCCATCTGACAACTTCACTAATCAAACTATTACCTTGGAAATGAAAACCCCCCTACTTTAGTCTCAAATCTAAAACTTAAAAAGTATAAAAGTGTGATATAAATTGTAGGATTACCACTTGATAATTTGTGCTTAAGTATTTTGGATAGTTGTCAATGGGTTTGTTTGAGTGTAAGCCCAACAAATTATCATGGTCAGTTTTCCTTGATAACGGTATATAAGCACAAGTTTGTGACGTTACAAATGGGAGCAGATTCCTTGAACATTGGAAAAGAGATGGAGCCATCCTAATAAAGAGGGAGGATAAGGTTGCCCTGAGTATGCAACCACATTATTAATGGGAATGAGTGTTAACCGATATTGCAACGAGGACATTACAAACATAAGTGGTGGAGGTTATAATACTCCAAACATAATCTTAAATTTAAAATGCATAAAGTGTTATAGTGTGTTATAAATGGCAGAGATTACTTTTTGACAACTTTACTTAAACATTTTACATAGTTGTCAATTGGTCCATTTTGGCTCATTATGCCCAACAAGTGACATGGATAGTTTTCCTTGATAACAGTCCGGAGACCTAATCTATGATTTTTCAACTGGTATCAGACTGTCAGAGCTATGTAGGAAGTGGAGTCACCCATACAAAGAAATAGAAGGAAAATACTACATAAAGTGTGCAACCGCCACTATTATTAGGAATAAATGGTCCACCATATCACAACAAGGACGTTGCACAATATAACTGTGGCAAATTATAAGATCACTAAACACAATACCTATGATGTTACAAGTTATAACAACCTCACATAGTCTCACATTTAATACCTACAAAGTGTGAGGGTAGGTTATAAGTGGTGGAGATTATTACTTAAAAACTTGGGCTTAAAAATTTTAGATAGTTGTTAACATGCGCAATTAGGTCAGAACACAACAAGTTGTCAAGATTAATTTTTTCCTATAATAGTTCGAAGATCAAAGCTCACAGTCATTGTAAATGGTATCTAAATGGGTTCCATCCGACAGCGAAAATTGAACCCAAAAAGTTGAGTCACCATTACAAAGAGTTAAGGCAAAGGTGATCCGAAGCATGCAGTCAATGTAACACCTCCAAAACATAATCTTACGTCTAATACTTACAAAGTATAAGAATGCGTTATAAGGGTGGTGATACTACGTTGCAACTTGAGCTTAAATATTTTGGATGGTTATTAACAAGTACATTTGTTCCTGCACCCAAAAATTATCAAAGCTAATCTTCCTTGATAACGGTTCAGGGATCTAAGCCTTGGACATTATAAATTACATAAGGACCAGATTTACTTTAATAGTGAAAATGGGCTACACGAGACTTTGAGCCATCCCTAAAGAGATATGAGAACAAAGACTACTCAGAGCATGCAACTGCCACTTATATTGCGGACAAGTAATGGATCATGTTGCAACGAGGTTCTTGCGAATATAAGTAGATGAAGTTGTGACATCCTTTAACATAGTCACACATCTAAAAATCACAAAGTATGATATTGATTATAAGGGGTGGGAGCTACTACATAACAACTTGAGCTTAAGTATTTTGGATGATTGTCAGCGGTCCATTTAGGAATGTACCTAACAAGTTGTCAATACCACCCTTCATTAATAGTATACTATAGGGACGTACGCTACGGACAATACAAATTGTATCGGAGCGAGGTTCTATTTAATAGTGGAAATGATTACCTGAGATGTGGAGCCACCACTGTAAAAAAATATGAGGAAAAGGCTATCCGAAATGTGCAACCATCACTATTACTGTGAATAAATGATATTGATAGACTATATCGCAACGAGGTCGTTGCAAATATAAGTGCAGAGAGGATGTAACACCCTTGAATATAGTTACCCATCTAAAGCTCACAAAATGCGAGTGTTGATTATAATTGTGGGGATTAGTATTTGACAACTTGGATTTAAGAATCTTAGGTAGCTGTCAACGGTCTATTTGGTCTCCTACGTGACAAGTTGTTAAGATTAGTATTCCTCGATAATGATACAGAGATCGAAGTCCGAAACGTTTCAATTTTTTTTAACCTAGCGATGTTCATAAATCTGATAAGGTTATCTTATATTTTAAACATAAATAACTGTTGGAATCTACAATAAAATATTGCAATCCTTCGGATGGGTACACAATGATGCTCATAGTATATTCTGTCCTTCCACTATTTTTTTACCATCAACTCTCCTTTACTAAAAAAGAAAACTGTCTTTTTGCACTCAAGTCACGTGAAAATCTGGTAGAGAAACTTTGAAGTATATACCAAGTTGAATGCAACTTTGAATATGGCAGCCATATCGCTGCCAGTTGATCTGCTGGAGCAGAAAGAAGATTTAATGGTCGATAGCTCCGTCTAGAAGAGGGACCACAACCCTGACCCTTGGATTACAATTGAATGGCGTCAAAAGATTATTTCTACTCTTGGTTATAAGAAAATAGACAACTCTAGCTATGCCTGGCAGTCATTCTCTGAATGCCATATTTTGGGGAAGTATTGATAAGTCTGCAAAACCAGTTTTGATCAAAGGATAACCTCAGAGATTACTCTAACAACCAGGGAAAGTGCCAACTTGCTGTAAGTGGGGCTATCTGCAAAGGAATCTCCACTAATTAAACCTATTAATTGGGATATTAAGCAAGTCTAATATAGCCAACGCTAAGCTTCAAGATTCCATATCTGAAGTGCCTGCCACTTTCCAGAGATGGGATACTCAATAAATATCATTCAACTCACAATCAGGGGGACCATCATGTGTATAACATAGCCCGCCCTTTTCCTCCCTACACCTTTCACTTCATGAGAAAGAAAGGAAACCCAAGAGAAAAAAAGACATTTTGAGATGGAAAAGCTCTTTAGGTGGGAAAAAGAAAGGGAAATTAATCAGAAGCCAATGAAATTGGGTTGACAGTAATGTTTGTCCCTCTCCACAACTCTATACGCACGGTAGAATAAACAATACATATATTGATGCTTAAGCCTTTCCTTCTCCCCATTATGCTCCTCCATTTGGCTTTTGACACTCCTTGTGGCTTACAGTGCCTTCCCCACATGACCCGTTCCACACACCCATATATAAGAGACACCCCTATATATTTATATTCTGGTTGAGGTGCGTGACTTGATCTTCTCCCAGTGCCAAGTATCCATCTTCCACACCTTTCCTATTCCACCCACTCTGGATACTGTGGCAGTAGAGATTAGAGATGTATGCAGAGACAGGGCTTCTGTTCCCTTATTATCAGGGTGTCAGATTCACCCATCACCAGCTGCTGCTGCAGCAGCTGGAGGAGGAAGAGCTCAGCCGTCGTCTTGGGAGCAATGGGCTCCTTGAAGATGAAGGCGATAGCCATCATCATCATCATCATCATGGTTGCCATGGAAATCTGCCCAGAATCATTTCTCCCACTGTAAGAAACACCCTACTCTACAGTTACCCACTTTGAGTTGCTTGGTGTTTTGATCTCATGCATCTTTTGATATTGGAAAAGATGGTACCTTGGTGCCTTTTGTTCTGATGTATTATTGGCCTCTTCTTGGTCTTCCCGTTTGTTTGCTTGTTCTTGGTGTGGATTATTTTGTTGGACATGCCTTGGATTTTTTGTATGAGTACAGCTGGATTTCAATCGGATTTTGTCTTGCTTTAAAAAAAATCACAGCCTGGGGAAACCATGATTTACCTGGTTAGAAATAACATGACATTGTTTTTCTATGATTTTCATCCATATTTCAGATAGAAATCAACTGCTATCTGAACCATGTTAAATAAGCGGGGTTTCTTTATTGTTATCCATCTCTCCATGATATGTTATTTCTTTTCTGATAATCAGTTGATTAGTGGAGGTAATAAAGTAGTAAATGGATTATTAAAGAGGTGGGAATGTGCAGAAGTTTGAGGCAGAATGATCCATAGCCATAAAAATTTAGCTATAGTAAGCTTCAATAATTGTTGGGTGGCTGGCCTTGTGCCTCTCCTTTTCCAGGACTTGTCAGAGCCTCTCCTTTGTTTTCTAGTGTAGTGCAGTAGTGTTTATTAGATTCTTTTTTATTCATGGGAAGGAAGACTTGATAATATCGGAGCTTATTTGCTCCCACTGCCTGCCCATATTTGAGTCTATGGGGTTATGAATACCATTTCAATCACCGACAAGTATAAACTCCCAAGATTCCTGTAAGGTATCCAAGGGGGTTGAAAAATGGACTGTTGTTTTTAGCTATTATTGTGTCCGACTCTACCATTTTGCTCACCGGTCCTTATTTTTAGTGCTGATCTCCATGAAAAGATGATCCATTAACCTTTCAACTCAGGGTTTATATCTTTCACGTAATATTTTTCCTTCTTTTTTTGAGTCCTTATCGAAAAAAAATTCTGTTTGATTTTATAGAGTAAATTGGTGAGGACCTCAAGTATATCTGAATATTACCTTGGAGGAGAAGGAGATTTGTTCAATGCCCCAGAACCCATAATAGAAGAAGAGCCCCATCTTGAGCTTGATCCTATGGCTGCTGCCATTTCCATGATGTCGGCCGGCGAAGACATAACCTCCACGGAAGTTATCAAGGTCGCCGATTCATCCAGCATATCTGAATATTTCCTTGGAGGAGAAGTGGACTTGTTCCAAAGTTCCGAGCCCATACTAGATGATCCACAACTTGAACTTGATCCCCTGGCTGCTGCAATTTCCATGATATCATCCAATGAAAATATTGCCACGGCAGATGCTACTGCATTTGCCGAGATCACATCTATCGACAGCGAGCAACTTCTCAATGAATTCTTCAGCGATACTTCAGCCATAAAAGATTCAGATCCTGATCTATTTGATGTTAAGATTCAACCAGTTCTGATGGAGGCAGATCAAGTCATTCACAAAGAAAACATGGATGTAGATGAATCAATTGCGAAGAGTGTAAGCATGGAGTGCCTTACACACGAAGAATTGGCCAATGCAGGAGGTGCGCTGAAATCGAACTTCCTCGACTTCAGTGAAATGGATTTCGGAGCCTGCTTTGGGATGCGAAGGGCGTACAGCGAGGGAGATATCAAGGCAAACTCTCTTATGATTCTATTGCAATTTCTTGTTTCATATTCTATTTCTTCTACCTGGCATATTGTTTCTTTCATAGATAATGTTATGCTTCACTGATTTAATGTTTCTTCTTTGCAGACATTGAGCAATGGCAACTTGAATCTTGTCAACGCCAGTGTCCCCCACCATCCCATCGAACGACTTCTGAGTCTGGACAGTTACAGGATCGAAGAACGTCAGGAGAAGCTGTCGAGGTATAGGAGGAAGAAGACGATGAGGAATTTTGGAAGGAAAATTAAGGTGTGGGAATTACTACATAGTCATTGTCATCTCAGCAACCAAATACCAACTTCTTCACAGCAGTCCTTTCAAATTTCTTGGACTTGCAAGACTTGAGATTCATTCAATCTTATGAATTCTTGGTCTTTTTTCAGTATGCTTGCCGGAAGGCTCTGGCTGACAGCCAACCAAGGGTGCGTGGGAGATTTGCAAGAACCGAAGAATGCGAGGTCCCGAGGTTGTCAAAGTAGATGCGATGAAATCTAGATGTGGTCAGTTGTGCAGGAGCTCGCCGAATATGCTTTGGCAAGGCATCTAAGGTTAAGTAGCTGAATATGGTTCGTTGAATCCTGTAAGAAGTTGTATTCTATGGTGGAGTATGTGTAGCTCAATCTTTGTAAATAGTATCAAATAAAACAACTCCTTATTATCAATCTCGTTCTTGGTTGTCTTTTCCTTTTGATGCAGTAATTTTTCTGTGTATGAGAAAGTCTGGCTGAATAATTACTGCAGTAAGTTGTCGCATTAGAAAATGAAGATATTGTGGCAGGACATGAAGTAAGAGAATTAAAGTACGCTAAATCCTGCATCATAAAACATATAAAACCCCCTCACATTGGAATCGGAGTGGTCATCAAGCTCAACTTGCTACATACTATAATAGAGCAAACTCAAGGAAGTACTTTGATGATGATATCAAACAAGTAGGCATGTAAAATGAGATGCATGGGATGGGCTTTATATTTTTCTCATTAGATATGAAATTACTGTTGGGTTTTTTGCTTCCAGCCCCAACTGGGCTGCAGTATATTTGCCCCTTTGGCAGGGGCATTACTGCAACTTTTCCATCAATTGGGAGAAGCCGATTCCAGGGAGAGTAAGAACCCATCTCGTTGGGGTTTTCCAGAGAGCAGCATCGCCCCTTCCGTGCCCCATCCGTTCCTCCCATTCCAGCCATTTCCAGTAGCAGTTCGAGAGAGAGGGTTTCGGACCCTGCTCTCCTTTCCTCCACGCACGCGAGAGAGGCCGAGCGGGAGAGAGAGCGCACCAGTGCTCGGGCTCGAGAAGAGCAGCTAGGGCAAAGGATTGGGAGCTATTGTTTGGGCGGGTCAAGGGAGCCGAAGCCAAGTTTGGGTCTCCATCCGGGAGCCCACAAGGGAAGATACTCCATCTCCTTATTTTGAGCATGTTGTTTGGTATTGTTAGATACCTAGGGTAGTTTGATACTTGTTGAACAACTATCCATTGCTCGTGGTTTGTACCTCGGTTTTGTGGGCAACAAAACCGGGAAGAACATTTGATTCATTTGTCTTGTGGTGATTGCCTATTGTGCTTGTGATTGTGCTTGTCATTGTTGCCATTTGAGTTCTCATGTGGGGAACATATATTTGTTGTGCCATCATTGTTGCAGGACAGTTTCAAGGGATATATCCTGGTCGTTGGTTGATTGCATCCATTATCCCCAACAAGTGGTATCAGAGTTCAGGTTTGAGCAATGGGCAAAGATGATGAAGGCACAATGATCAAGCTCACAAGTAGCAACTGACAGATCTAGAAGGCCAAGATGGAAGACATCTTGTATTGCAAGGACCTCCACGATCCGGTGGAAGGGGAGAGCGCCAAGTCGGAGAACATGTCCGCAAGCGAGTGGACAAAATTGAACCGAAAGGCCATTGGTACCATTCGGAAGTGGCTTGACATGTCGGTCTTTCATCACGTGGCCGAGGAGACGAATACCAAGGAGCTATGGGACAAGTTGTCCGACCTCTATGATCAGAAGACCGCAACCAACAATGCTTTCTTGATTAGAAAGCTTGTGAATTTGAAGTACAAAGATGGATGCAAAGTGGCTGAGCACTTGAATGACTTCCAAAGCATTATCAACCAGTTGACCTCTATGGGATTGGTTCTTGATGACGAACTGCAGGCACTTCTCTTGTTGGGTTCACTGCCAGACAGTTGGGAGACTCTAGTAGTCACAGTGAACAACTCTGCGAAGGACAGCAAGTTGACCATGGCTATGGTCAAGGGCGGTCTCCTCAATGAGGAGATCAGGCGTCGTTCTTCAAGAGAGGCATCCTCCTCTTCACATGTGTATACAGTTGAGAGGAGAAGATCCAGCAGCAGAGGAGCGTCATAGGAGAGACAGAAATCCAGAGACAAGTCCAAGGGCAGAGGAAAGTGTCACCATTGCCAGAAGCCCGATCATTGGAAGAGAGATTGCAGGGTTTGGAAAAGAGAACAAGCTGAAGCCAAGAAGAAAGATCAGAAAATTGAAGATGGGAATGTAGCTGCAGTTGTGGCAGATGAAAGTACAGAAGAGGTGATTCTCACCATCCAGGACTAGTGCTTACATGCATGGAGTGATTTGGAGTGGGTCGTTGACACGGCCGCCTCCTACCATGTAACTCCACACAGGGAATTCTTCACCACCTACACTAGGGGTGATTATGGGAGAGTCTTGATGGGTAATGAGAGTTACTCTAAGATCATTGGCATGGGCACCATCTCGATCCAGACGGATGTTGGGTGCTCATTGACTCTTCAGAATGTGAGGCATGTTCCTGATGTGCGGCTTAGCCTTATATCTGGCTCATAGCTAGATAGTGAAGGCTACCATCTGAAGTTCGGCGACAGCAAATGCAAGATTAGCAAGGGTTCTCTCATCATGGCTAGAGGCAGCTTGTGTCACACACTCTACATGACTAGAGTGAAGGTCATGGACGGCAGTTTGCATGCTAGTGAAGCAGATAATTCGGATTTGTGGCACCGTCGGCTTGGCCACATGAGCCAGAAGGGCTTGCAGCTTTTGAGCAAGAGAGAATTGATCCCCTACCACAATGACATCACTTTGTCTCCTTGTGATGCATGTGAGGTTGGGAAGAGCAGGAGTGCGCCATACAAGGCCAGATCTAAGGTGAAGGGAGACCTTCTACAGTTGGTTCACTCGGATGTTTGTGGTCCTATGGACACAGCCTCTTTAGGAGGCAACATGTATTTTGTCACCTTCATTGATGATGCATCTAGGAAGGTGTGGGTGTATGTGCTAAGATCGAAGGATCAAGTGTTTGATTGCTTCAAGAAGTTCCATGCCATGGTTGAGCGTGAGACAGGAAAATTGTTGAAGTGTCTACGCACGGACAATGAGGGAGAGTACACCTCCCATAGCTTTCAGGGCTATTGTGCAGAGTACAGCATCAGGTATGAGAGGACAGAGCCAGGCACACCCCAACACAATGGTCTAGCTGAAAGGATGAACATGACCATTATTGAGAGTGTCCGCTGTATGCTGAAGACAACGAAGTTGCCCAAGACCTTCTGGGCGGAGGCGGTTTGCACTGCATGTTACTTGGTAAATCGATCTCCATCAGTTCCTTTGGGCTTCCAGATTCCAGAGCATGTTTGGACAAGGAAAGACCCCTCATATGCTCATTTGAGGGTGTTTGGATGCAAGGCCTATGCATTGGTACCCAAGGAGCAGCGGAAGAAGTTAGATGACAAGGCGGTGCCTTGTATTTTTCTTGGCTATGGAGATCAAGAGTTTGGATACCGTCTTTGGGATCCAAGGAAGAAGACTGTCACTAGGCACAAGGATGTGATTTTTTATGAGAACCAGACGCTGGCTGAGGACACCGCTGAGAGTGGTGATGGAGATGAGATCTCCATGGATGATGACAGTGATGAGGACACGGAGCCCTCTCCAGTACAGGGTACAGGTGGAGAGGATGGGCAGCTAGAGCAGCACGAGCCATATGCAGACCCCGTTGATGCAGGTCCAGGGGACCTAGGGCAGGGGGAGCAGCCTCATTCACATGCAGATGCAGCAGAGCCTCAGGTCAGGAGATCTGAGAGGACACGCCAGCCATCATCCCGTTACCCCACTTCCAGCTATGTGATGCTCACAGATGCAGGTGAGACATACACCTTTGAGGAGGCACAGATGCATAAGGACAAGGGTCAATGGCAGAATGCAATGAATGAAGAGATGCCCTCTCTCAAGAAAAATCACACTTATGATCTTGTTGAGCTTCCTAAAGGGAAGAGAGCCTTGAAGAACAAATGGGTCTACAAACTGAAGTCAGATGACAACGGCAAGCAGGTGAAGTACAAGGCTAGATTGGTCGTGAAAGGGTTCAGCCAGAAGGAAGGAGTGGACTATGATGAGATCTTATCCCCAGTGGTGAAGATGAATTCAGTGAGAATGGTGCTAGGACTTATTGCTAGCATGGACCTTGAGCTGGAGCAGATGGATGTGAAGACGGCGTTTCTTCACGGTGATTTGAAAGAAGAGATCTACATGGAGCAGCCACATGGATTTCAAAAGAAAGGGAAAGAGCACATGGTTTGCAGGTTGAGGAAGAGTCTCTATGGCTTGAAGCAAGCCCCGAGACAGTGGTACTTGAAGTTTGATGCTTTCATGTGAAAGCAAGGCTTCAAGAGGACTACAACTGATCCATGTGTATATGTTCGCCGTCTTCCCAATGACAGGTTCGCCATTCTTTTGATCTACGTGGATGACATGTTGATTGTAGGTCATGATTCCAACTTGATTGCAAAGCTCAAGAAAGAACTCTCCAAAGAGTTTGAGATGAAAGATTTGGGCAAGGCCGGTCACATCCTTGGGATGCAAATTACAAGGAACAGGAAGAAGCATATGCTGTGGTTGTCACAAGAGAGCTATGTTGAACGCGTGTTGGAGCGCTTCAACATGAAGAATGCCAAGCCTGTCAGCACGTCCTTAGCCTCTCATTTCAAGCTAACCAAAGAGTCATGCCCTTCTACATCTGAGGAGAAAGCAGAGATGGCCAAGATCCCATACCAGTAGCAGTTAGGAGCCTCATGTATGCAATGGTTTGCACTAGACCAGACATAGCCCATGCAGTGGGCGTGGTGAGCAGATTCATGTCTAATCTGGGCAAGGACCATTGAGAGGCCGTGAAGTGGATCTTGAGATACTTGAGAGGGACCTCAAGTATGTGTCTTGTGTTTGGGAGGTCGGATCCCAAACTTTGTGGCTACACTGATGCAGATATGGCAGGTGACATGGACCAGAGAAAGTCCACCTCAGGCTACATTTTCACATTTGCAGGGGAGCCATATCATGGCAATCCAAACTACAGTAATGTGTTGCTCTCTCAACTAATGAGGCAGAATACATTGCAGCAGCAGAGGCTGGGAAAGAAGTGTTGTGGCTACAACGCTTTCTTGGTGAGTTTGGATTTGAAGACAGTGAGCCGGTTGTGTTTTGTGATAGCCAAAGCGCTATAGACTTGAGCAAGAGTACGATGCACCATGCTCGGACAAAACACATTGATGTGAGATACCATTGGCTGAGGGATGCAATTGAACAGAAGCAGCTCATGTTGAAGAAGATCCACACAGATGAGAACCCTTCAAACATGTTGACCAAGGCAGTCACTCGTGACAAGCTTCAGCTCTGTAGAGAGTTGAGCGGTGTCACCTCTACTTGATCTCCATCACAGGGCCACACCTCTCCGTTGGGGCTGGAGGGGGAGGATGTTGGGTTTTTTGCTTCCAGCCCCAACTGGGCTGCTGTATATTTGCCCCTTTGGCAGGGGAATTACTGCAACTTTTCCATCAATTGGGAGAAGCCGATTCCAGGGAGAGTAAGAACCCATCTCGTTGGGGTTTTCCAGAGAGCAGCAACGCCCCTTCCGTGCCCCATCCGTTCCTCCCATTCCAGCCATTTCCAGTAGCAGTTCGAGAGAGAGGGTTTCTGACCCTGCTCTCCTTTGCTCCACGCACGCGAGAGAGGCCGAGCAGGAGAGAGAGCGCACCAGTGCTCGGGCTCGAGAAGAGAAGCTAGGGAAAAGGATTGGGGCTATAGTTTGGGCGGGTCAAGGGAGCCGAAGCCAAGTTTGGGTCTCCATCCGGGAGCCCACAAGGGAAGATACTCCATCTCCTTGTTTTGAGCATGTTGTTTGGTATTGTTAGATACCTAGGGTAGTTTGATACTTGTTGAACAACTATCCATTGCTCGTGGTTTGTACCTCGGTTTTGTGGGCAACAAAATCGAGAAGAACATTTGGTTCATTTTGACAATAGTGGAATCGTTGCCGGTCTTGCCCTGTGGTTTTTCCCTTGCTCACATTGAGTAAGGGTTTCCACGTTAAATCCTTGTCTTGTGGTGATTGCCTATTGTGCTTGTGATTGTGCTTGTCATTGTTGCCATTTGAGTTCCCGTGTGGGGAACATATATTTGTTGTGCCATCTTTGCTGCAGGACAGTTTCAGGGGATATATCCTGGTCGTTGGTTGATTGCATTCATTATCCCCAACACTTACAAGATGGCTATGAACACTATATGCTTGGCTCTATCATTTGTAATCTAGTGTAACGACCTCGGATCCGAGTAGCCAGCGGATGCTCATAGAATAGCAACGACTCACAAGTATTTAATCCATAGTTCACATAGTCATTATATGGTTATAAAAGAAATAACTTCTATTACTTCTACAAGAGTCACATCTGACTAAAAGACTAAAATGTATTCATAGACATAACTAATCGGTAACAAAAGAGAACTTGTACTACCACAGATAAAAAGATATTTAGTCTCCTTTCTTCTGGTAAAACAACTTCTTCCGCCTTATGCCTCAATTGTATCTGTAGGGCAAATCACAGGAGCAACAAAATGCTCATAAGTACAATTTCTTGATATGACATACAAGATAAATAGACTTGGCTTATAACTTAGTGCAATAACAAAAGAGCGACAATAATAATGTATTTGTACACATATATGAATTCCGTGTGTTCTAAACAATTGACTTTGTATTACAACCGTTGAATTGATCTTTACCATTATTATTAAATAATGTCAATTTTACTTAACACCAGCACTGTGGTCGATCAATCACTTAACATAACATGATGACCTCAGCTAAGTCGATGTTGGACTTTCCACTAGGTTCTACCATACAAAACATCTATAGAAGTTGTTGCCCTTTATATCAATAATGTCCGTTAGGACACCGACAAAATGGATTCTAGAGGTGGCTTTCACCTTGGTGTAGTACTTATTTCCACATATTGTTAAAGTGCCATCCTTCATTATACTTCTATTACGATTTCATTCTTTGCATCATGAATATACATTGGCAATAGTTACTCAAGGAGATTCACAAAATACATTTTGAGTACCATAACATGAATTTTATAGGTATGGGTAAAACATACAATTTTCCTTTTATATTGTACATACTTACAATATACTGTGCTATGTCATGTATACCCTCTTTAGTTTAATATTACATAGTAAGGTGCTTGGTCTCATTTTGAATGATCTCCAAAGCATTTTCATGTATGGGTATACATGTCTACAATCATATTTTAACATTTTAGAATAATATGGGATGTTCATAATATATATGCAAATATTAATCCCACTTTTTTTGCTTCCATAGTTCTTTTTTCTAAAGGCTAAAACCTTATATAAGTAGAGGGATTACATCGAGATAAGAGATAAGCGGGCAACAAGCTGCGCCGCTAGTCCTTTTTGAATTGCAAAACCAATCCTTCTGAACACTACATCCAAAAATGTAGGAACCATCACATTACTACTCATGACTTTGAATCATCTTCAAAAGCTCAACAGCTTCTGGTGCTAAGAAACTAAAAGTATCAAAAGCAAAAGGGATGAAAGCATGATGATTCTCAGTGCATGCTTTCTCATGCTTCATCACTTTTCCTGAAGCAGCTTTAAGGGCAGCTTTCCCTGCTATGAATGTCCCACTCTTCAACCCCACCAGTGGAGAAACTCCTGTCAAGTCTACACAAGCATGTTTCTCTCTGACCCATCCAAAAATCAAAATATCGACGGGTCTAAGCGTGGATCTTCATTCCCGCGGATCTGTTAAAAACTTTGCAGGTGCCTCTTTCTTAGCAGCAACACCTGCACATCTGAGTACATCAAATAAAACATCCCTAACAAGATCATGTCTGTACTTAAAACCCGTAAGCTCCCTGCAATGAATTGCATGATCGCTAAAACTGTTCAAGCATGTCTTATGACAGACTGGACATACCTCATCCGCTGGAAATAAGGGAACCATGAGACGATATCTGATAATACTGCGGTACTCTACTGGTGACATGTGTAGCCCAAGTCCATCAATAGGGAAAGTAAGGAGAAAATCTTGAGAATGATCAGCTTGAAGACACCAAAAAATAGCCTTTTGTCTAATGGACATATTAAAAACAACCTCCATATCCTCAATTATTTGTTAAAAAAAAACACTCGACAAAATATTTCGGGCCTTGGGGGGGGGGGGGGGGGGACGGTGTCCTTTCTAGAGAAACAACTGAGGTCGAAAGAGGGATACCTCTCTGAATGTGTACGTCTATGTTGTGATATGGAACAAAGTGCCCTTCAAAGTCGATGTTGAGCAAATCCCATATATCAGCTATACCTCTCTGAAATATTGCAATATCAGTTATGTCCATCTCTTTTTTGAGAATATCAGTTGTACCCCTACCTTCTTGAAAAATTCACAGTTCCTCCCTTCTATTAAGGTAAAATAGAGGTATAACTGATATTACAAAAGAGCAAAACTGTGAATTTTGCAAGAAAGTAGGGGGCACAATTGATATTTCAAAAAAGAAAGGCATAATTGATATTGTAATATTTTACAAGGACACACTAATAAAACTCCTATTTGTAGCTAAGAAATTACGTAAACACACGATGTTCAATATTTCGGCATAAGTAAAATATCTTGTAAAATTGACATAATTATAATGAAAAATTATAGAATCCCTACTATGATAATAAGATACGAGTCATCGACTACCTCGGCTACGTCAATCCGATTTGAGTCGGCTACTGAAATTTAGCAAATCAAATATACGAGTAATAAGATAAAATGGAAAATTTTGGAATAGTAGAGATCTATATAAACAAACCTCCTCTATACGTAAGGTAACAAAGTTCAGCCTTGGTTACATGTGGGATATGTGTTTTTCATGCATCATTCTTTCCACGTGTGTGGACACTATTTCATGTACATCACCTCGTTCCGCCACCATTTCAGAGTATTGTTAAGTTATATATCTCACGGATTTTAACAATCTACCATATTAAAAAAATTACATCCGGAATGAATGAATTGAGAGTTTTACAAAAAGAAGATTAGGATATTTGGCAAATGATTCTTCCTCTTTTTCTCAAATGGCTTCTTCATGCTTGTGATACCTCCATAAGACTTAGACCAAAGAGATAATACGCCGTTTGCAGATGATTCTCCTTATGATCAATGATCTTAATTGGTTGATGATCTTCGTAAGACAAATCTTTATGTACTTTAATTTCATACTCGATCACATACGATGGATCTAGCATATATTTCCTTACCATTGAAACATGTAAAAAGTCATGTAAATTCTTGAATCGAGGAGGAAGATCTACCTGTAATCAACTTCTCCAAGCTTCTTGATGATCGAGAAAGGACATATATGTTGAGGGTTAAGCTTTCCTCTTTTCCTAAAGCGAACCATCCGCTCACACGCGATACTTCGATAAAGAATTGATCTCATACTTTAAATTTAAGATCATGCCTTCGATGGTTAGCATATCTGTTATGTCTATTTTGTGTTGCTCTTCTTGATGATCTCAGTTTTGTTTGCAGTGTCTAATATGATCTCTAGTCCAAGGATTTTCCTTACACCAACATCATCCCGATACAAGGGAGAATGGCATGGTCTACCATTAACGCTTCATATAGTGTCATCCCAATACTAGCATGGAATCTATTATTACATGCCTAATTCAAAATGGTAGATGGAAATATCAATTTACAATGATGTCCAACGTACGAGATCTGATCATATCTTCTAGTGTTTGAATAGTTCTTTTTGACTGCTTATCTGTCTATGAGTGGAAAGACGTTCTGAACTTCAAAATTGTACCCAGAGCATCGTCAGACTCTTCCAAAATCTAGATGCAAAACATGCTTCTTGATCAAAGACAATAGATAAATGCACATCATACAACTTCACTATCTCATGAACATATAACTTAGCCATACTCTTAGTGGACTGACCAAATAGTATAGATAAGAAGTTGGTGATTTTAGAAAAAATCTCATAAAGTCATGAAAATTAAAATTTAGATATTAAACCGTTTGAAAATCTTTTGGGAGTTGGGAAAATTATGAAAATATTTGTTTGTTATAATTGTGCTTATTTATGCTTATACTAACTTCTTTCTTTCAAATTGAAGCAGAGTTGAGTTATAAATTACGTTTTATTTGAACTTTCAATATAGATAGTGTTAAGGTATAATTGAATTACTATGTCATGTTTGGACCTAAAATTTTTCTCTTTTTCAATATTAGTTTCCTCTATGACTATTATGTCTTTCTCTAACTTAATGATTGCGACTTAAACAGTAAAGGTTTTTGTAATTAGCATGAATATGATAATTAGGATGAATCTAAATATGTTTTAATTGGTAATTCCTTATAGAACTTTGCGATCCTCTTAGTGCATTAGATTTTCTACATAGCATGCTAGGATTGGACGTGCTTTGTGCTCCTCTTTTTTTATTAAAGTCACAATCCTACGTGGATGACGTGTGCTTAGTTAAATATTTCAACTTAAATGCAGTCATTCAAATGTTGTTTGGAAATATAGGCATGAACTTAGATGTTTTGGGAGACTAGGTAACTTGGAGTTGAACTACTTACAACTTAGGCTCTTTAAGATATGGGCTAATCTTATGATGTATTTCACAAAGTAACCAATGAAAAATATTATGTGATATTGCAATTAAGTTAAGATATTACGCCTATGTACATGGACTGATATGGATATAATAACCCAAGGAAGTCATGAATATGAGAGACTTTTGGTAGATTATGTGGTGGATCAACTCGAACTTAGGAGAAAGGAAAAGAGATTAGGTAATATTACAGGGGCTTAACATTACATATACAAGACACAATCATGTTATCTTTCGTGTGACAAGGATTGCTTATTTAGTAATTGTATATGGCCTTGTAGTGACAAACAATACCTTACAATAATATCGGTGTATCTTTAGTATGGAATAAGATGAAGAGTAGCCACTCAATTATGTGTAGTAAGGGGGTTTGAGAGTTCCTTTACATTCTTGCTGCAAAAGAAATCTGCTTGTACTTTCTTCTCTCGTACTTAGTGGTCAAAGTATGATTGATAACATATAAGTGAAAAAATTGAAATAGAAACATATAGTTTATTGCACCTCTTTACTTGCAAATGACTTTGGATTAGATGCATGTCAACACTTACTGTAATTGTGATATTATTGTTGTTCTTCATTAAATGAATATTTATTGAAGATGCTCATTACCTGATATTTTTCACATTGACATTGCCTTATATATATAGGAGAAACTTCAAGTGAGGTGGAGTCTCAGCAATACTGTGGGAAGCCCTAAATATCATCATTATATATATATATATATATATATTTTGATGATGTAGCTATAACTAATGGTAGATTAATGCTATTTTTCTAATGATTGAAAACATATTTTAGTCATTTTGCCACATTCTAAATATACAATATAACAACCCCGCATTATCTCCATCAATTGTATTTCAATTTTTCAAAACCTAATTTCTATTAGTACATGCAATGGAGACAACATCGACACATGGAGCGAGAGCAAGCAGCTGCGCTAGAGGGTGTGGAGGTGTGGCAGCAATGACACATAGTGGTAGAGGCGCCTGGAGTCAACAATGATGTGTGGTGGCAGCAATAGTGCATAGAGGTGGCAATGTGTGGAGGCAGAGGTGGTGTGTTGAGGTTGCGACATGTGCGGGTTGTTACACATGGAGACAGTGGTCGAGCATGGAGTTGGTGATGGTGTGTGGAGGTGGCAGTATGTGTAAATCGAGGGGGGAGGGTGGTTGTGTGTGGAGGTGAAGGTGGAAAACATATCGTGGAGAAGCGTTCTCGAGGAGGATGGAGGCCGAGGCATGTGGCTTGGTGGCTATTGTGCGAGGATGGTTCTGCTATGGGTTATAAATCTTAGAGCACGTATTACTTTTTTTTCAAATATCGTTTTTTACATATCTTAGGATGGATTTTAGAAATCTCATATTATTTTTTACAATCTCAAATAATTTTTTTACCACAGAATCAATTTTTAACATTCTACTTTTTGTTGTTGAACTCCACACAAATATTACAAAGCGACCACATATTTTTACAAAAGAACACGAACAATTAAAAACATACACACAATGCTATATACAAAGATTTGTAAAAGGAGCACTAATTTTACAAAGGAGCTTGAAGAAATTACAAATATTTACAAAATTTGAAAAAGGGTAAAATGCCAAAATTTACAAATGAAAATAATAAATTTACAAAAAACTAGGGAATGTAAAAAATGTATGTTTAAATTTTACAAAATGGAATCTAAAATTCTACATAATATGGTTCGTGTTTACTAATATCTGCATTAAATTGCATTTGCTGAGAACATTTTTGAAAATCTATAAATAAAGGAATTAATGAAAATAATCCAAATAAAAATAGGCAGAAAATGGTAATGACATTATTAAACAAAATTCAAAATTAAATTGAAACAAAATGATCGAAAATACCTTTTTTGACACCTTCCACTGAATTGAGATACAATAGATCTTGTTGATGACTCACTAAAAACTGGTGAGACCCCACCTCATTTGAATGTATTTATGTATGTATGTTTGTATGTATGTATGCATGCATGCATGCATGCATGCATGTGTGCATGCATGCGTGCATGTATGTATGTATGCATGTGTGCACGTATGTATGTATGCATGCAAGCATGTATGTATGTATGTATGCATGCATGTAAGAAAGTAAGTAAGTATGTTTGTTTGTATGTATGTATATATGTATGTATTGTTTCACTAGGGTATATATCTCACCTTTCAATTTGTGACCTAGGTAAAGCGATAGTTCAGGAGGAGACACTTGGTGACTATTTGGAGGATTAGTTACTTCTAATAAAAAGGTGGTCTATTGCTTCAAGATTCTAGCATAATCTGCTTATGTTATATTTAAGGTGTATATTTGACTCCATGTAATAAAAGCTTTACAAACATTACTTTCCTTTGAGATATTATTATATACATGCTATCTTATTTCATGTTGGACGTATGAACATCTTTCATTTGTAATGAAATTAGTTGTGGTTGATCATGTGAATGTATCTATTTGATGTTGGATGACTCAATTTTGGGTGATTGATGAACTCAACTCCCTACACGGGGAACATTCAGAGGATCCAGATCGACTTGGGTCAACGTTATTGCACAAATGGAGACTCTCAACCTTCTCTTACTTAGCATATTTTCCTCTTGTACATACATCTTTAATAACTCATTTATAGTCCTTACGTGTGTTAAGGAGATTCTAAATAGTGAATATTACAATGATAAGGTATTTAGAATAAAATGAACATGTAGTGACTCAGAAATATCAAGTTTGGAGTATTTTAAGCCAAGCAAGAATATTACTCATTTACATACTATGCTTTCTTATCCCAGTGCAACATTATACTTCATAGAAGATAATTTTATTAGGAGTATATTGTCCATAGCTTTTTCTAATGTTTTAAATGGTTTTTCAACAGCTTCGAAAACCTCCTTTGCTATTTTACATTCGGGAATAGAACTCTATATTCTTGGCTATGCTTGTTTGCATGATCGTTAAACTTAAGTGGTTGGATTTTTCCTATCATTCATGCAAATCTTTTATGGATTGACTACTTTCATCTTAAGCTTTGTTGGTTCCTCAATGCGAAGTGTATAATTCAAGTCCATAGATATTAAAGAAATAAGTATATTTTCTTTCCATTCAAAAAAGTATTTCAAGGAGAATCAGAATAGAGTGAATGCATGATTTTTGGTGCATTAAGAAGTGCATTTTCTAAGTATCGTTATGCAAAGACAAAAATGGAAATATTTAAATAATTTTTATTTAACTACAATCTAAGAGATATTATAATAAATATATGTCAAGTAGATGATCAATCCATATGGACTCAGACATGTTACATAAATTTTAAATCTATTCACAAAGACATTTTTGACTTTATTATTTCAGATATAATCTTTATTTCTCTTTTTATTCCTAGATCTTAAAATGTGTTTAAACCTATATCATTAGATTCGAAATATTATCAGGATCACACAAGAAGTTTCTTGGATTTTTTTCAGATTTTTCTAAAATTTTTGGTGAATTTTTCATATGCCAACATCATGAGTATAATTTTCAAGAAACTTTAGGGGTTTGAATGTAAATAAATTTGAAAGTTGAGTATATTTAGGAAAACATAAAACTATTTGGAAAGAGCTGAATTTAATTTTTAATTGATTAAAATTTTAAATATCCAAATTACTGAAACTACATAACATAATAGTCTTTAAGGAACTGAAACATAATTAATAAAAACATGAAAAAAATGATTTAGTTTTTGCTTGAATTAGAAAATTTAGAAACTGCATATTGGTCCAAAATAAAATTACTAAAAATGAATGTAATTGCAAAAAGATCCTTGGCATCCAAGACCAAGAGTTGGGGAGTGCTTGGCCTTCAAGATGGTGCTCGGTGGAGTTGTGGAGATCTGCGACTGGTGCGACAAAGAGGACACCTCGAGGCAGTGAGCGAGCAAAGTGAGCGGCACCGAAAGGGCATCTCCCAGCTTCTAACTTGGAATGGTGGTGAGGCACCAGGTCGACGACATGGCTGTCATTTGTGTCGGAGAAGAGGGCCACATGCAGCGAGGCAAGGGATCACTGGAAATGAAGATGTTGGTAGTTATGATCTTTGGCTCGAAGCCTCGAGATGGGTTCCCCCATGCTTGAGGCTCCTTGCCTAATTTATGTACAACCACATCATCTGTTATGGAGAAGGTATGGTCGTTATGATGTAATGACAGCTACGGTCACAACCATTATGATGTAATGACAACTATGGTCTGTTATGGAGAAGGTATGGAGGGGCATGGAATCTTTGCGGGTGCATTGAAGAAGAAAATGCCACCGCATTACAAGGGTCATAGTTACAACTCTTGTGGCATTCATACATACGGAAATGATAATTTCATGGGTAGGGGTTTAAACGAACCGAACTTGAGCGGACCTACCCTGTTATCCATGTGAGCCCGATGTGAACCATTTCCACAATAAATGTTATTGTAATAAATAAAGTTATTGATTTATCTCACTCCCTGTTTGAGATTAAATGAATGAATGCACTATAAGGTCCCTTAGTACAATTAGGGTTATGTACCATGGCCATCTTAATGATCATACAACTATTGATTTAATGGTTGAATCATAGAGGTTGGTACTTGGATGAATATATAAGGAGTTAGACTGAGGACTCATCAAGCACCCAAATGATTATTAAGAGATGATCTCAAACCTGAGAAGGAGATGTCAATCCCTCTGTATTGTCTGATATCTGACCAACCTCTTGATGTAGGTGTAACAGCCCTAAATCCTGATGACTAACTAAGTCCAAGATGATGAATCATTAGTGAGCTTGATGGGATTTTGAGATGCCATTTGTGGCTAAGTGGGATTAAGTGGCTAAGTAAGGATTAGTGACTAAATATGTGTTACTATTCATAGGTGGGCCTTTAGTACAAATATGAAGAGTTTGTGGATTTATGTTGCAAATTATCCAAGGATTATAAACCCACCTAAACGCTCACTTCGGCCACACTTAATCTCCTCTCTTCATCTTCTTATTCTTGAGAACTTAAAGCTCCTTAGCAAAGAACGACCACCCTCTTTGCTCCACCTTCTTCCTTTAATCCACTCCCCATTTCTCATCCAAATTTGAGTTTCAAGAGCTCAAATCAAAGCTGTGGAGGAGAGGATCTTGGATCTTACATTGCATGTAAGATCATGAGCCAAAGAAGAAGAGAAATCCAAGCTTGAAGCCCAAGGTGTGGACTGCTCTACACTTGTTCTAGGAGTGTTCTTCTTCAAGCCCTTGAAGTTTTAATTTGAGGTACAAATTAAGCCCCCCTTTGCTGCCATTTTGTGGATTTCCCACCACTTATAACCCAAGTCTTGAATTAAGTCTTTGTTTTGGGGATTTTGTTGAACAAACTTGGATTTTGGAGGCTGTGAGTGGACGGTTTTTGTGTGTTTGTCCAGATCTGGTTGTTGTTCTTCAAATCCGAATTGTGCATGTGTTTTGGGATTTTTCTTGAGCCCTCTTTGGCGCGATTACTTGTTGATTAATACTCCATTAAGTTGGCCTTCCATCCATGGTTTTGGACTCGAATTTGCATGTGATTATGAGCTTTTATGGTTGTTGTACATGGACGGTTTTGCTTTATGTTTCAGATTTGTTTTGCTGAATGTTGGCCGAGATTTTTCATGAATTGGGGATTTTCTTTGAGTTCCCTTGAGTGGATATGCTTGCTGGTTGCATCTCCATTAAGTTGGCTTAAGATCCATGATTTTTATTTCGAAATTTGAGGTGAATTGGAAATAATTTGGCTGTTGTTCATATACAAGTAGCTGAATGTTTTCAGATCTGTCCATGCATTTAAAATACGAGATTCATGATGGTTTTGGGGAGTTTCTTCATGTCTCCTTGAGTGGATTTACTTTTTGATAGATACTCCTTCATGTTAACCATCAATCCACGGGTTTGGTTTCGAAATATGATGAGTTTTGAGAAGTTTATGACTGCTGTTATTATGCTTGCCACTGAATGTTTTAGATTTGAAGTTGTGTGCATTATGGCTGAGGACATGCATGATTTTGGAAATCTTCTTAGAACCCTCTTGGTGGATTTGATTTCTGGTTATATGGGTGATACAATACCCATGAAATCCATGTATTTGGATTGATTTTGGTGGTGATTTTGAGACCAAATTGGCTGTTGTTCATGGATCTTGCTGTGGTCGAATTTCAGTTGTTGAATGCTTGTTTTGATCCAATTTCTATGCATCCTTTAGTGGGTTTTAAGAACCCCAAGTCCCCAAGTTCTCCTTATATTGAAATGGGTAATCAATTAATGATTTAATCCCATAAAGGAGAGGGATTAAGAGTGGATGAATTGATGGTTTTGGCTATTGATGCACTGCTATATGATACTGTGCACACTTGCGATTCATTGCTAAACATTGATGATTTTGATTGGATATTGACCACTGTTTTGATGATCTTTAAGCATGGATTGTTAGTGGATTTTGTTGTCTTGAAATCTATAACTTTGCTTGAGAAATTGGGAGAATTTTGATGCCTTGAATTGCCTTATGTTTGCGGCTATATGATTGCTGCACACATAGATTTATATGTAGAACAGATGCATAATTGGAGCATGTGGTGCCCTCTAAATGACCCTATAAATGTTAGACTTTAAAGTCAATTGAATGCTTAACTTTGTGTCTTTGAAGCCCATGAAGTTGGGTGTGAAATTAAAGGAATTAGATGCCTTGAATTACTATGTAGTGTACATGCACATTGCCACTGTTTTGATATGATAAACTTTGAAAGGGTAAATCCCTATTAGTAACCATTTTAGAGTTTTCCTTAGTATATTTGTTACTTATAATGGTGGGTTTGAAACACATGTTATGGGTTATGAAATTGGGGATGAACTTAATTATATATATATATGTGGTTATCATACATGAAAATAAGACTATATGAACTTGCCATGTAGCAAGTCTTCCTCTAATAGGTAGCCAGATCTTTGTGGTTGTTAGTGAATCTTTTGGGACGTAGGAAAGAAAGATGTTTCCCGATAAGATAGCCAAGATCATAAGATAGATGTTCTTCAGTGGGAGCTGAGAGAGACTATCATAACATGTTTGTATCCCTGACCTTCGATCAGTTGAGGTTCTAATAGAACAAGTTCGGGTCTAGGATCGATAACTTGTAGATGTGAAATAAGTCAAAGAAATCGTAAACACTTAGTGTGAATCATGAAAATAAAAGAAATGGTGATGTCACATGTGGCCAGTCGTGGAGACTCTTACTCCGACTGTGTGAGGGCGCGGTGACCCTCACCTTTGCTGGAGATGAGGTTGCTCAGGCTTGGGTAGCGGACACTGAGAGCGTGGGTCTAGGATCACGGTCTTCTGTACGTGTTTTCTTCGAGCTGGCTCAGTTTTACGCTTCTTTGGGATCCACAAGTTGTCTAGACCATTCTGCTGACCCAGTGGTTTTTCTTAGAGAGCCTAGGCTGGAGGTTCTCCACGGTTAGTTACGAGCTTGTCTGGTTTTACTTAGCTCTTTTCTTCCGGGAGTTGAGCAACGAGAGAGGAAGTCAGGACCGGTAGGCTTACCTCTTCTCTTTCCTGCCTCTAGTGGCGTAGTATTCGTACTACCACTGCCTTTCCCTTGGACCACACTTCCATTGGGTTTGGCGAGACAAACGAATCCCTTTGGGGGTGTTCCTCACCGCAGCAGTTGTTACCTTTCCGCCAAGCTTGTGACCTGGTGATGGGGTAGTGGTCAGTAGACATGTGACAGTTCACCAATTGCCCAGTTGAGTTGTAGTTCCATCAGTAGACACTGACGACCCCTTTACTACCTTTCTGCCAGGCTTGTAGCCTCGTGATGGGGTAGGAGATGGGTGACTTTCCGCTAGCTGCCTAGTGACGACTTTTCCGCTAGGAGACTAGTGACTACAGTACCGTTAGTAGAGACTAACGAGGGTGGGGTGTTAAGAGCGTTGTGAGTACATTTCCTCTTGTACACCTTCGTGAGCGAGCTATCACACATGTCGACCGAGGATCAATGTGAGTTGAGAGAAAAGCTAGAAGAAGTGTTGGGAACTTAATTAGGATGCAAGGTACCATGTCATGCCTACGGAGGCACCCCAACCCTGAGGCGTACACCATACCTTAGAGTCATAGTGTGAGGTTTAACCTGGACTTTGAAGTCCTACCCGGATATCGAGGTCCTAACCAGACCAAGACCACAGACTTTCCTCTAGGCTTGAGTTGTTGTTTGGTTAGTTCCATTGATCGAGGGAGACACAGTGTGGTAGTGAACGAGTGTGTTCTTCTTGTTAGCCTTCTGAAAGCAAGTAAATAACATAAAAGAATCAATTAACCCACTTTTACTTGCTAGTTCTTTTTCTGTCCACTACAGTTTACCTTTCAGTTTTTCTAGTTGTTTCTAGTCTTTTCCTTACTGCTTTTCCTTAGTAGAACTGTGTAGAATTTGTACTTGACAATTGTTGACAAATGCTTGCTTGTCCCCTTTCCACTTGTGGCAGGCAAGGGTCTGGCGACCGAGTAGCCAACTTGGTTGGGACTGCAGTTGCTTTTGGTGCAAACACTTTCAGAGCAGGTTTGTCTTGGAGTTTAGTTGTACAACTGTTAGTTGTGCTCTCCTATGTAGTCTTCTTTCTGGTATATATATGTATATGGGTGTTGTGGAACCCCAACATGTAAATATGAATGAAATGAAAAGGAATGGATATCCTGTAGTTCAGTTCTGGTGCACTTTTTACTTCCGCTTTTAGTTTCCCCGTGGTTGCTTGTTTAGCTAAAATAAATCTTGTGAATGTCATGATAAAAAGCGAAAAATTTCCCCAGGTTTTCATAACAACGGATTAACTCTAAGCTAATTAAGTAGGCGAATGATGTGTTTGACGGGTAACCTAAGGTCTTCGGGAGGACGGTCACGACAGGTTTGGTATCAGAGCAGAGTTACCCCGATACACGCATTCGCATAACTTAATAGCTTGAGTTTCGATTAGAGAGAGTCTTCAGACTTCTCGTGAAGCCGAATGGGAAATTTTTTTGACATTCATAAGATTTATGTAATCACAAGTCACCAAAACATTTCGTTCATATAAGTATCCAAAGAGAAGAAATAGTACAACTGATTATTTCCTAAAGTACGCTTAACTATGCCATGATTCTGTATACATCCGATATAGGGAGGATTAACATGGCACAACGAGCAGCTCATGATCAACCAGGAGAGATGGCGCAGGTGCTAGCTGTACTTACTGATCTGCGACAGAGATAGGATCATATACTTGCCCAACAGACTGAGTTGACAGAGCGACAGACTAGGATGGAGTTGAGGATGGAGGAGCTGTCTGACTTCTCATACCACCCATCCAGGGATGAGTCCGCTAGAGACAAGCATCTATTCTCTGAGGAGATTCACCGGCATTCTGAGGCGGAAATTCTGAGGGAGTCAGGAGCCGACAGAGCTGAGATAGGCCAAGGGCTTGTAGAAGGAGCAGAGGTCACAAGGTTTGTTCTTCCTACTGCACCGAGACACCATGATGCTTTCACATCCTACCAGAGAGCTGGAGTACCCAGGTTCCAGGGCACGGATACGTATGACGAGGCTGAGCAGTGGCTCAAGACGGTGACAAGGGTGTTCAGGATGATTCATGCACCACCAGAGTCGTGGTTACCCTTTGCTGAGTTCTCACTTATTGGGTTTGTAGAGTGCTGGTGGGAGGCTACTGTGTCTGAGATGGGACGTGTGCCGACTTGGACAAACTTTGAGACCCACTTCAGAGCCCACTTCTTCTCAAGGAAGTGGGGAGAGACACAACGCAGGTTGTTTGTAGAGCTGAGACAGGGCAGGCTGACAGCGCGAGAGTACTTTGTGCGCTACACAGAGTTGTCACACCACACATCTTCTGCATCTGTTTTTCCAGATGAGAATCTGGAGAAGTTTATTTGTAGCATGAGGGAGGATGTTCAAGAGAAGTTGGTAGGGCTAAGACTGACTACCATCGCTGATGTTACTGACGTAGCAGAGCGGATTGAGGATGTCCGCGAGAAACGTTTTGGGAGTACTTTTAGATCGCCACCAGTACCACAGAGGTTGTCTGGACCTATTCAGCGACAGTTCTGACCACGGCGGTCAACACGACGCTTTTGTCCGATAGGGATGGCTTCTTCTGGCAGTGTTCGCTCGACCCCCACGACTACTTTGGGAGGAGCACTGGCTAGTAGAGGTTTTGAGGCAGCGCGAACATCTGGGTCGCAGAGGTTTGGAGCACAGATCACGAGACCCTCAGAGAGTGCCAGTCAATCTTCTACGCTGAGCAGGGTGATCAAGTTCTACCAGTGCCAACAGGTGGGACATGTCAGGTCCCAGTGGCCACAGCTACAAACTCCACCACCTCCACCTCCACCACGTTCGAGAGTTATCGAGAGGAGCTCCCGGTACAGAGGTCATCAGAGACCAGCTCAGAGCGCAGCAGGATCCAGTGCTGGATCTATGCGGCAGGGACAGTTCACGCGGTTACAGCTGAGCATGCACGGTCCGCGGCCACGGTCGTGAAAGGTATGTTTTCAGTTTCGAGCCATCCTTTTCACGTGTTGTTTGACTCCGGTGCTACCCATTTGTTTCTTGCTGTGAGGCTTCTAGCTACATTGGGTAGAGTCACAGAGGACGTAGATCCTCCATTTCACATCCGAGGGCCAGGCGGATAGTTGTTTGTGATTTCAGAGATAGTTAGAGGGCTAATAGTGTACTTAAGCGGTCACAAGATGACTGCAGACTACCTTCTACTACAGCTTGATGAGTTCGACATGATTTTGGGTATGGATTGGTTGTCTACACATCACGCCTTAGTCGACTGTTACAGGAAGACTGTTGTCTTCAGGATCCCCGGCTTGATAGAGTTCACTTTTGAGGGGACATTGCAGGACTCCAGGATGAAGTACATTTCAGTGCTGAGAGCACAACGACTGGTTGATCATGGATGTGACACTTTTCTGGCCTTTGTTCAGGAGGTTACATATAGAGAGTCGATGGCTCAGGACATTAGAGTTGTGTCGGAGTATCCCGACGTGTTTCCTGAGTTACCAGGACTACCTCCAGTTAGAGAGATCGAGTTTGAGATATCGTTACCGATACGTAGCCGATCTCCATGGCTCCGTATCGCATGGCACCCGCAGAGCTGAGAGAGCTGAAGGTGCAGCTACAAGAGTTGCTTGACTTAGGCTTTGTGAGGCTGAGCACTTCACCTCGGGGCGCTCCTGTACTCTTTGTTCGGAAGAAGGATGGAACCATGCGGTTGTGCATTGACTACAAACAGCTGAACAAGAGGACGATGAAGAACCGTTATCCTCTACCACGCATTGATGATCTATTTGATCAGCTACAGGGATCTTCGGTGTTCTCGAAGATCGACCTCCGCTCAGGTTACCATCAGTTGAGGATTCGGGAGACAGACATCCTGAAGACAGCCGTTCGGACACGGTATGGCCACTACGAGTTTGTAGTGATGCCATTGGACTGACGAATGCCCCCACGACATTCATGGACATGATGAACAGAGTGTTCCATCCTTACTTGGACAAGTTTGTTGTGGTGTTCATAGATGACGTGCTGGTTTACTCGAAGAATGAATGGGACCATGAGAACGACTTGAGAGCAGTGCTTGGTACCTTGAGAGAGCATAGACTGTATGCCAAGTTGAGTAAGTGTGAGTTTTGGCTACCTCAGGTCTCATTCTTGGGACACGTCATCTCAGGAGCAGGAGTCGCAGTGGACCCTGCGAAGATAGATGCAGTGATGTCTTGGGAGCAGCCCAAGACAGTGACACAGATTTGTAGTTTTCTTGGGTTGGCAGGCTATTACAGACGCTTTGTCAGCAACTTTTCGCGGATCGTACTACCCTTGATGTGTTTGATGTAAAAGGGAGTACCTTTTATTTGGGATAGTCCGTGCGAGCAGGCCTTCAGGACACTGAAGGAGAGACTTACTACAGCTCCGATTCTTGCTCTACCGTCTGGTACACAGGACTATGCGGTTTACACAGACGCATAAGGTGACAGTTTGGGAGCAATGCTGATGCAAAAGGGGCATGTGATTGCCTATGCTTCGAGACAGTTGAGACCGCATGAGCGGAATTACCCCACACACGATCTTTAGTTGGCGGCAGTGGTCTTCGTTCTGAAGATCTGGCGCCACTACTTGTACGGGGTTGATTTTAAGCTCTTCACAGATCACAAGAGTCTAAAGTACATATTTGATCAGAAGGAGCTGAACATGAGACATCACAGATGGTTAGAGCTGCTGAAGGACTACGATTGCACGATCTCTTACCATCCCGGTAAGGGAAACGTGGTTGCAGACGCCCTCAGCAGGAGAGCGCACACGGAGGGTACGATGAACTGGCTATACACTTGGGACTTACTTGCAGCACTGCCGGATTGGCATCTGCAGGACAGTACGTCTTCTCTTCTCCCATTTCCGTACCTCTGAAGTTCAGCAGTCTTTGGGACCGTGTAGTGACAGGTCAGCAGACAGACCCATGGATTCACGACAGATACATGCGGGCAGTGAAGGACGAGTTTGACTACTTTATTATCTCAGAGTTGATTCTTTGGAAGGAAGGTTGGGTAGTGGTTCCCGACGATGAGCAGCTACGAAGAGACATACTTGAGGAGGCGCATTGTTCGCATCTTTCCATTCATCCCGGCAGTACGAAGATTTACCACGATCTTCGCAGACATTTCTGGTGGGACGGGATGAAGAGGGACGTAGCTGGGCATGTCAGCAGGTGTTTGACTTGCCAGATGGTGAAGGCGGAGCACATACGACCACGTGGTTTACTGCAGCCTCTCCCCATTCCTGAGTGGAAGTGGGAGAGCATTTCGATGGAGTTTGTTATGGGATTGCCGAGGACACCGGGAGGCCACGATTCCATTTGGGTCATTATTGATAGGTTGACAAAGTCAGCCCATTTCATACCTGTTAGCATGACTTATACACCTTCTCAGTTGGCCCGATTGTACGTACAACAAATTGTGAGATTACACGGCATACCCCGAGAGGTAGTGTCTGACAGAGACTCCAGGTTCACTTCCCATTACTGGCAGCAGTTCATGTCAGTACTACAGACCGTAATGAAGATGAGTTCAGCATATCATCCTCAGACGGACGGACAGAGCGAGCGTACGATATAGACCTTAGAGGATCTTTTACGCGCCTGTTCTCTAGAGTGGAAGGGATCCTGGAAGGATCATTTACCTCTTGTTGAGTTCACTTACAACAACAGCCATTATTCAAGCATCGGCATGGCGCCGTTCGAGGCTCTTTATGGGCGAAGATGCCTTACGCCAATCAGTTGGCATGAGGTAGGCGATCATGCGTTGTATACCGTGGATCTCTTGGAGGAGACTGCGAGGGTTGTTGACTTGGTGAGGAGGAAGCTCTTGACGGCACAGAGTCGCCAAAAGAGCTACGCAGATCGACGACACCGAGACTTGGAGTTTCAGGTTGGAGATTTTGTGTTCCTACGTGTATCGCCCCTGAAGGGGATACAACGGTTTGGAGTTCGTGGCAAGTTGGTGCCACGTTTGTCGAGCCATTCGAGGTACTTTCACGTGTTGGAAAAGTTGCATACAGACTGGCACTTCCCCCACATCTGGCGGCCATACACGACGTATTCCATGTGTCGAACTTGAGAAAGTACGTGCACGATCCTTGACACATCATCAGCTATGAAAGCCTTGACGTAGAGCCAGAGTTGACATACGAGGAGGAGCCTGTACGGATACTTGATTTTGTGGTCAGGAGGCTTCGGAACAAGGAGATTCCCTTGGTCAAGATCCTATGGCACCGACACGGTGTTGAGGAGGCGTCATTGGAAACAGAAGCAGGAATGCACGAGAGATACCCGCGACTTTTCTCAAGTACTTTCTCAGTTTAAATTTATAAGTTTATTTGTTTGGCAAACCATTTCACATTTTGGGTAAAAACCTTCCTTGAGGTTTTTATGGGTTAAAAACCTTTTGAGGTTTTTATGACAGACCAAACAAACCCGATTTAGACGCGGAGTCTCGAGGACGAGACTCTCTTTGAGGTTTTTATGATTGTAACAACCTTAAATCCCAATGACTAACTAAGTCCAAGATGATGGATCATTAGTAAACTTGATGGAATTTTGAGATGCCAATTGTGGCTAAGTGGGATTAAGTGGCTAAGTAAGGATTAGTGACTAATTATGGGTTCATATTCATAGGTGGGCCTTAAGTGCAAATATGAGGAGTTTGTGGGCTTATGTTGCAAATTGCCCAAGGACTATAAACCCACCTAAACGCCCACTTTGGCCACACTTAATCTCCTCTCTTCATCTTCTTATTCTTGAGAACTTAGAGCTCCTTAGCCATGGCTGACCACCCTCTTTGCTCCACCTTCTTCCTTTGCTCCACTCGCCATTTCTCATCCAAATTTGAGTTTCAAGAGCTCAAATCAAAGTTGTGGAGGAGAGGATCTTGGATCTTGCATTGCATGGAAGATCAGGGGCCAAAGAAGAAGAGAGATCCAAGCTTGAAGCCCAAGGTGTGGACTGCTCTACACTTGTTCTTGGAGTGTTCTTCTTCAAGCTCTTGAAGCTTGAATTTGAGGTACAAATTAAGCCCCCCTTTGTTGCTATTTTATGAATTTCCTACCACTTATAACCCAGGTCTTGAATTAAGTCTTTGTTTTGGGGATTTTGTTGATCAAATTTGGGTTTTGGAGGCTGTGAGTGGACGGTTTTGTGTGTGTGTCCATATCTAGTTGCTGTTCTTCAAATCCGAGTTGTGCATGTGTTTTGGGATTTTTCTTGAGCCCTCTTTGGTGGGATTACTTGTTGATTAATACTCCATTAAGATGGCCTTCCATCCATGGTTTTGGACTCGAATTTGCATGTGATTATGAGCTTTTATGGTTGCTGTACATGGACGATTTTGCTGAATGTTTCAGATTTATTTTGTTGAATGTTGGCCGAGATTTTCCATGAATTGGGGATCGTCTTTGAGTTCCCTAGAGTGGATTTGCTTTCTGGTTGCATCTCCAGTAAGTTGGCCTAAGATCCATGATTTGTATTTCGAAATTTGAGGTGAATTGGAAATGATTTGGCTGTTGTTCATACAAGTAGCTAAATGTTTTCAGATCTGTCCATGCACTTAAAATCCGAGATTCATGATGGTTTTGGGGAGTTTGTTCATGTCCCCTTGAGTGGATTTACTTGTTGATAGATACTCCTTCATGTTAACCGTCAATCCATGGGTTTGATTTCGAAATATGATGAGTTTTGAGGAGTTTATGACTTTTGTTATTATGCTTGCCACTGAATGTTTCAGATTTGAAATTGTTGCATTATGGCTGAGGACATGCATGACTTTGGAAATCTTCTTAGAACCCTCTTGGTGGATTTGATTTCTGGTTATATGGGGGATACAATACCCATGAAATCCTTGCACAGTCGGAATAAGAGTCTCCACGACTGGACACATGTGACATCAACATTTCTTTTATTTTCATGTTTCACACTAGTGTCTACGATTTCTTTGACTTTTTTCACATCTACAAGTTATCAGTCCTAGATCCGAACTTGTTCTATAAGAATCTCAACTGATCCAAGGTCAGGGATACAAACCTGTTATGATAGTCTCTCTCAGCTCCTAGTGAAGAACATCTATCTTATGATCTTGGCTATCTTATCGGGAAAGGAATCCACCAAGAGGTCGCTCAGGCTTGGGTAGCGGATACTGAGAGCGTGGGTCTAGGACCCAGTCTTCTGTACGTGTTTTCTTCGAGCCGACTCAGTTTTACTCTTCTTTGGGATCCACGAGTTGTCTAGACCATTCCGCTGACCTGGTGGTTTTTCTTAGAGAGACTCGGTTGGAGGTTCTCTGCGGTTAGTTACGAGCTCATCTGGTTTTACTTAGCTCTTCTCTTCCGAGAGTTGAGCAACGAGAGAGGCAGTCGGGACCGACAAGCTTACCTCTTCTCTTTCCTACCTCTAGTGGCGTAGTATTCGTACTACCACTGCCTTTCCCTTGGATCACACTTCCACTGGGATTGGCGAGACAGATGAATCCCTTCGGGGGTTTTCTCACCGCAGTAGTTGTTACCTTTCTGCCAAGCTTGTGACCTGGTGATGGGGTAGTGGTCAGTAGACATGTGACAGTTCACCAATTGCCCAGTTGAGTTGTAATTCTGTCAGTAGACACTGACGACCCCTTTACTACCTTCCCGCCAGGCTTGTAGCCTCGTGATGGGGTAGGAGACGGGTGACTTTCCGCTACCTGCCTAGTGACGACTTTTCCTCTAGGAGACTAGTGACTATAGTACCGTTAGTAGAGACTAACGAGGGTGGGGTGTTAAGAGCGTTGTGAGTACATTTCCTCTTGTACACCTTTGTGAGCGAGCTATCACACATGTCGACCGAGGATCAATGTGAGTTGAGAGAAAAGCTAGAAGAAGTGTTGGGAATTAGTTAGGATGCAAGTTACCATGGAATGCCTACGGAGGCACCCCAACCCTGAGGCGTACACCATATGAGGTTCAACCTGGACTTTGAAGTCCTACCCGGATATCGAGGTCCTAACCGGACCAAGACCACAGACTTTCCTCTATGCTTGAGTTGTTGTTTGGTTAGTTCCATTGATCGAGGGAGACATGGTGTGGTAGTGAGCGAGTGTGTTCTTCTTGTTAGCCTTCCGATAGCAAGTAAATAACTTAAAAGAATCAATTAACCCACTTTTACTTTCTAGTTCTTTTTCTATCCACTACAGTTTACCTTTCTGTTTTTCTAGTTGTTTCTAGTCTTTTCCTTACTGCTTTTCCTTAGTAGAACTATGTAAAATTTGTACTTGACAATTGTTGACAGATGTTTGCTTGTCCCCTTTCCACTTGTGGCAGGTAAGGGTCTGGCGACCGAGTAGCCAACTTGTTGGTACTGCAGTTGCTTTTGGTGTAAACACTTTCAGAGCAGGTTTGTCTTTTGGAGTTCAGTTGTACAGTTGTTAGGTGTGCTCTCTTCTGTAGTCTTCTTTCTGGTATATATATGTATATGGGTGTTGCGGAACCCTAACATGTAAATATGAATGAAATGAAAAGGAATGGATATCCTGTTGTTCAGTTCTGGTGCACTGTTTACTTCCGCTTTTTGTTTCCTCGTGGTTGCTTGTTTAGCTAAAATAAATCTTGTGTATGTCATGATAAAAAGCAAAAAATTTCCCCAGGTTTTCATAGCAATGGATTAACTCTAAGCTAATTAAGTAGGTGAATGACGTGTTTGACAGGTAACCTAAGGTCCTCGGGAGGACGGTCACGATAGTAGGTCCTCTGCATAGGAATATAGATTTAGAGGTGTCAGATAAGTTAGGTCAAAGAGTTGACTAAACGAGATCGAGGTATCGAAGACCTATGTCGTACACTGTCATGATATAGACATGCATCCTCTAACCAAAGATAAATGTGTTGCTATATGACTGAGTGTGTACATTTGACAGACCGATATGTTAATGGCCTAATGAAGGTCTATACAACGACGAGCTGGTGTGCATACAAGGGCATATGTGTAATACCATCTCCCAAAGGGATCATACGGGTTCACTTGTGAATTGGAAGACGTGAGCTCACTCATGAGGTATTGGGACCAATCAAATTCCATGCATGGTCATCTTGCAATAGAAGAAGGACAAGAATTTGTAAGTATGGTATATGCTTTTGGAAAACATATGATTGATACAAACTCCCAATGACTGATTGAGAAACTTAATGATAAAACCCTAAAGAAGCCAATATTAAAGTGATCTAAATCTTTAGGTTTATTCTAGGTCTTCTAGTATGCAGGATGTGCATGTATTAGGAACACGTAAGGATGATGTGATCATAAATGATTATATAACCATGATGCTTTTATTCTAAGGGAGTGATGAAACATGTATGGATTTTAGTGACACCTTTCTATAAAGAAATACAATCTTAGTCCAAATATTGGACATTGATCTGATTATGATTTAGTACAGTGAGAAGATTAATTTCCATGAGAGGTCTCCAAGATTTGGATATGAGATGTGATCTCAATATCCAAGTATCCACTGAGAAAGCGCATTATTATTGAAAGAGTTTAAGAATTATTCAATAAAATATGTATCCAAGCATTGAGAACTGGATAAATAAATAAATTTAATTATCATGAATAATGTGAACTTGATTCATATTAGTTGATGCATGAGAATGATGATTCTCATGGATATGAATAATGTGGATAGTACTATCCAAATTAATCATATATATTATAAATGTGATTTATAATATATTAGAGAGAGATATTTATAAATAACATTTACAATTTGAATATTGATGCAAATAAGATTCACATTTGACAATTAATTGAAGATATGTAATTTACATTTTATTTTGGGTTGTGTATATGATTCACAAATTTCTAATGGAATGATTGAAATTATCACAAAATAATTTGGAATTATTTTTGTGAAATAATTTGCAACAAAATCTGGTGCAAATATTAGAGGATTATGTGAGATACCATATCTCACTTAATTAGAAAAGGAAAGCACCTTCCCTATGAGGAAGGTCGACGACCACCCTTGAGTCCTAATTCATGTGTGGTTATCCACTCCTCATTAGGAAGGGGCTTTGCCGCTTTCCTACTCCGTCCTTGCTTATTGATTTGATTGAATTAATTTATATTGCTAAATATTCAATATATTATTGTAATTAAATTAATCTTTTTTGTATTTTTACAATAAAATCATGTCCATTGAAAGAAACACAAAAAATCTCAACCATTGGATTTGTGTTGTCCATGGATTGGGATCCATGGACTCACAAATTATAAAAAAAGAGGAAACCCTAGATCTTCTTCTTTACAACAACAATTGCAAATGCTCTCTCTCTCTCCCCCCCTCTCTCTCTCATTCTCATCCACCCCCTTCTCTTCCTCAAGTGTGGCCATCCACCTTGCCCTAGAGAAGACCGTTGTCGCAGTTACGCCGTGCTGTTGTTGCTTCGACCACTCGCGAATCTTCATCTTCCTCGATGGTACATGTACACAAAGAAGACCTTGAATTTCATGTGACAAAATCAGGAGATCCATCACTTGGATCAACATCTTAGATTACGAGAAGGACACGTCTCATCAATGCGCTCGCGAGCGTCTCCTCCATCATGTCGGACTTGAGACAGATGGTCTCTTCGCTTAGAGACTTTGATCGCGACTACGCTTCAAGAGGTATTTCTATATCTACTTTGTTGTTTTTGAGGAAATGATTTGATAAGTTTTCTCAGATAATGTGTTTTCATCATTTGAAAAAAATTTAAATTCCACTGCCCCGAGCAACTAGTGTGACTAGTCGCTCCCGAGCGCATATGATGCATTCTTCACGCTTTCATGATGTGCTTAAGGATCTTTCTATATATTTCAAGTGGTATCAGAGCCAAGTTGATGTCTTGGATATGATCCGAAATTCTGGGTGATCAAGGTTCATGTTTTGGATGTGCGAGAATCATTGTTTTTGCATTTGATGCAAGATTCGAATTGGTTTTTCGCTAAATTAAAACCTACTTTTTGTGCATTATTTGAGTATGTTTTTATATTATTAAAATATATTTAAAATGTTTAAATATGTCCTAAAAATATTAGCCTAATATTGGTATCAAAAGTGCATGAAAATGATTCGAATAGTTCCCGCCATGAAAATTGTTTTTGCATATATTCACATATCTGTAAGAAAATTAATATTGCTAACTATTTCCTATCATGAAATATGAAAAAAAATACTTAGATTAAGTAGAGAATTAAATCAGAAAACCATTCGAATTTATTTCGCACAATTCTGACTCCATTTACCCTAGATATTCCATATTTCGTGGAGATGGGTTGGAAGATGATTAGACAATCCAATCTCTTCACTTAATGTGTTTATTATTCAATATAAATCATGGAAATTACGAATTTACCTTGATTAATTATGATGCCTAATAATTACAAAAGTAATTGATTAATCATCATTGGCCATTGAATGAATTTCATAAAAACCCTAGTTTATCCTACAATAGTTGTAGCACAATCTTTTCATGCAAAACATTGTTACTTGAATGGAATTGAGGATTTGTTTAGAAAATCTCATTATAGTATTAATAAAATGGTTTTGATAAATATTATATGGTATAATATCGGTTGAAAAGTCGAATATCATCTCAGATACAAAAGGGTTACATCACATTATCCTGACCTGAGGTGCATGTGGTGTCTAGTCGGGGATCGTTGGGGTAGCACATTGCTCTGTGAGTGGTCTATCCCACATCCTGTGCTTACTGGTCATGATAGTGGGTAAGGAATGGATAATTCTTGAAATTATCATGATGTATATTTCTAATTATTAAAATTTGAAAAATATGTATTTTGATATTATACCATCCTTCAAGTAACAATCAAGGTTATTTTATTGGTTGATTGAATTGGATTAATGATTGATTTAATATGACTAAATTTATTAGATCCAATTATACAATCTATTAATAATAGAGTTGTATTTCCCTTGGAAGAATTAATTATGTGAATATGACTCATAATAATTAATTAAAATTTGAATATGATATGGAGGATCACATAATTGACATCCATGGTTTCCCATCAAGGCGAAGAGTTTCATCATCGTGGATTGTATGTAGGAGTTGCATGTCCAAAGTGACAGCTCTTGCATACAAGTGCACATGGATCGGGCTCTTTGCTTCTCGAAAGAGTAAGGTTGTATATGTAGTTACCCCAATATCGAGTCCTCATATTATTGGGGTGATATTGGATTGCGCATAACGCATTCTAATCCCGTTGACGGTTGGGTCAACATTACTTTAGGGGTGGTGGTCTTAAGTGTTAAAGATCGAATTGGGAAATGCAAGTTCGATTCACAAGGTAGAATGTGTTCCCGCTTCTTTTTATCTGAGTTACAAGTTCTCATATTACTGGGATGTAACAAAGGTTATAGGGAGGTCCCAGTTCTTGGTAGAGATAGAGTGGTAGAATATCTCTCTCTTTGAAAGTGATTGATGACACCGATTTTGCGAGGGTCTAAAATAATATCCTCACAGAAATGCAAAGATACAATGTCGCTAAGGCAACCACTTACAAAACCCAAAGGTCGATCAACAATAGACCCACACAAGAAATAAATCAATCAAGCAAGGGGTCAAAATTCATTATACCCTCCAATGAGATGTATAGTGGACAAGTACAATAGGGGTCAAACTTAAGGAACAACAGGGGATAAACAATCCAAATTAGCTATGAGAAGACAATAAATGATTTTGGAGTTTTAGGGATGTGGGTTTTTATTTATTTATTTTTTAAAATTTTTGTTTTTATTTTTTTAGATTTTTAATTATATATTTTATTTTCTTTTTGAATTTTCTAGTTTTTAGTTAATAAATATAATAGGAGTATATGTAGATGTATATAGATAGAGATAACTTTTATATTAATGAATATAAATATAAATATTCAAAAATCACAAAATAAAATGTTTTTGGGCTTTTTTTATATTTTTCTTTATTTTTGATATTTTTATTATAATTTTTAATAATTTTTTATGTATTTTTAATTGAATAAATAAGGAAAAACAATGAACAAAAAAATATGTTGGTTTGTTTTGGAAACTAAAAACAACTAAAAGTTTCAAAATTGTACAAACTATTTTTAATATGAAATAAATAGAGTAAATAAAATTCAAAAATAGAAGTGAATATTTTTAGAATTTTTCATATTTTTTATAATTTTTAGACGGATTTTAAAGCATTTTAATTTAGTATTTTTCTTTTTCTATTTTAAGAGTTTTTTGTCTGTAGGCTCAAAACAAAGTAATAGATAAATTCAATTTTTTTTTGTAAATTTTCAAAACAATTTTATATTTTTTTGTATTGTTAATTGCAAACAGGTGCAAATAGGCTAAGTTTTCTATTTTTAATACATAGGAAATCGACTTAAAATACCTAACCAAAAATATATGTGATATATTTATTTGTTAATAATAACATATAATTTTCTAGAGCTATTTTAATATTACAAAATCTGTAAAAGAAAATACATACTAGCAGGGGTATTTATGTAAATATTTAAAATTTTAGGATCCTAGTTGAATACCTTAACAAAATTTAGGGTCAAATCTGTAATTTTCCCCAAAATATCTGGTATTTTATACTCAGAGTGGTATATTTAAAATTTAATACAAATCAAAGGGGTCAGATGCAATTATTCTAGAAAATTTTACACTATTAATTTAAAAAAATATGGACTAAAACAAAATATATAATGCATAGGGTATTAGGTGCATTATATCCACTCCCTTCACGCGCACAAGCACATGAGGTGCGTGGATTGGACCTACATGCAAATATGGAAAGTAGAGGGGCTGAAATGTAAATTTTATAAAAATAGTGGTGACGTGGATTGAACCTAAATGCAAATATGGAAGAATATGGCTGAAATACAAATTTTACAAAAATATTTATGCTATAGACAAATTCTTATGAACTAAAATAAAATACCAAAGGAGCAACGGTATCGGGAAAAATTACCCCTACGAGCACGATCCAATGGTGGCTAGTATTCACTTAACACGTGGCACGCATCTGTCGGCTGGTATCGCTTCGGCTGCAACAACTGGGATTAGATCCATAGGAGGGGATCAACAGACATGGATTCATGCATCCAATGGTTGCTACACACTTGGGCGTCTGGCCTCGATAGAACGGTAGAGGGGTCCCTTGGAAGAATAGGATCAACTGCGGGTTTGGGCCGCTTTGATCGGTTGAAGCTTCCTTCTCCGATGGTCTCGAATCACTGCAAGGGGCCCAAAAGGGAGCTCAGACTCCTCCACACCTACAGAAACCTTCAGATCTATCCAGGACCCATCGATGGGGTCCTGGTAGGTCGAGGAAGAAGTGGGCTCCAGGGAACCAATGCATGTATCAAAATCGACCTAGGAGGAGTCCTTTAGCACTCCAGAACCTGCAGGAAGCTAAGGCACACAAAGAGGATGCTTCTGGGGGTCTTGCCAAGTCGAGATGAGCGGAGATGAGCTCGAGCTGAGCCCTCCGGTGAATGATAGAGGTAGGAGGGCAGATCACCTAATCTGAGCAAGATCAAGATGTATGGAGGTACGTGCGGTGAAGGGCAGATGACGGGGAAGATGTGGTAGGTGAAAGCGGAGGAGGAGGTTGGTCAGAGTGATCAGAAACAGGCTCTACCGTTCAATTTTTTGGAATTTTACACTAAATCAAACGAAATACCAAGAAACTAAAATGTGACACTATTCTACTACTATGCTAGGAATAGAAAGAACATGAAAAGAAGAAGCTTTACCTGACCCGGACTGAGCGTAGCGAACTCACAATAATTCTGGTGGCCGGAGCTTGAATCGACCTCGATTCGATGCCTCACACTTCGCCGAATCTTCCTCAAGGGCCCTGCTATCACCAGGATGCTCCAAATGCACAAAGATTAGGGTTCTAGTGGTAGAGGAGGGATCAAGTTTGAATGGAAGGCTATAGAGGGTATATGTAGAGGCATGGGTTCATCGGGAAGTGGTGCTCGATACAGCAGACCATTGATCGAGGAATAATCCTCGCGCGAAAATGCAAGGATCAAGGGTCAAAATATCAGAAGGCGTCGAGCAAAATGGGTGCAAGGATCGGGCCACAAAATTGGTTGAATCGAGGTCAAAACCTTTGACAATCGCCTGGCCTACGAGGTCCAGGGAGTTGTCCTGGGTCAAACAAGACTGGGCTTCCATTGGTCCACGTAGGACCACTGGACGACAAAATAGTAAATAAAATGTTTATTAATTCAAAATAAAATAATAAATGATTTTATTAATTTTTGGTTAAAACATGAAAACATTTTTTAATTTATGTAGTATTTTTTTTATGAGTTGATTTATTGTAAGTTACTTTTTACAAGCATGTTTATAGGTATGTTTACCTATACTTTATTTTTATTTTGCACTTTAAATTTATTAGTTTATATACATAATTATATATTTATAACTTAAATAAATATACATTAATATATTTTTACTTTATTTTTTGATGTTGTATACTTAAATAAATATAACTAGTTATTATATAGGAATATGTGTAGTCCATACATCTATGTATTTTATACACTTATATATTTTAGTTTATTTCTAATGGTTTTATTGAGGGGAAATTGTGATTGCTCGTAGCTGCTTATAACAGGGACAGAGGGGGTTCGAGGGGACGGTGTCGATTCTTTTTCTTTTCTGTGTTCAGGGAAAGTGTTTAGGTTCGAGCAGACATTCCGAAGTGAGCGAGATGCTGTTATACCTAAAAGTCTAAAGGTGGATTCCAAGGGTCTTAGACTTCCTCTTCTGTGTAGTCTTTCTTTTTTGAGTCTCGAGATTCTTTTCTGCCTCATTTGTATGCGTTATCGCCAATGTGAATATGTATATACACTATAAGTGATATTTACAAATATAAAAATGTAGATTATGATAAATATAAAGAATAAATAAAATGAATATTTTATTCAGGTATATTGTACAATAGGGGTCCAAACCTAATTGTTGGATCGTAACTCCAAACTAAATAAAATCCTTCATTAAATGGCTAATAAAAAGTTATATACAATTAAAGGTAATTTTTGTGTATTTTGATGTCATATGGAGAAGATATGGATCTGGGAAGTATGGGTTTTGGATTTTTATTTTTAATGTAAAATGTACACTGTTTATTATTTTCGTATGAAACAAATTTTGTATTTTCTATGTATTTTTATCTACACCTTTTGTGTGTAAAGTTTATTGATTTGATGTATACATAATGAGGAATAAAATGGGTCCTAAAAATACATTATTAGCATTTATGAATTAGGGTTTTATTGTCTTTATTGGCCCTTATCTTCCCCTATTTATTCCTTGCTGATCCCGTCATCATGAAGCCTAGGTCTCGAGGTTTAGGGTCATAAAATACCTTTGGAATTTTATTTCTTTTTCTTTTCTCTTTTTTATTCTTTTCTTTTGTCTTTGAACAATGTATTTTATACAATATTTATACAATAAATAATAGATGTTAATTTATGCAAAATAATGATATATACATGCATAACTAGGGTTTAAAGTCCAAAATGAAAGAATAAAGATGATGAAATGGAGATTCATCAATGATTAAGGGAATGAACTTTCAATGTTAAAAGGAAAGACTAATTTGATTAAAATCCTTAATCAAAGAATTTAAACTTGAATATATAATTAGAAGGACATATCAATATCGATATCGTTTCGATATCGTGTCGATATCGATATATCGGCGATATATCACCGATATATCGCTATATCTAGGAATCTTTCTGAAAAAAATGCCAGAAATCAGATATATCGATATATCGATTTCGATATCGGTCCCATGTCGATATCTATATATGGGCGATATATCGTCGATATATCAGGATACAGCCTTCCACAGACTTCTAATATAGTGCATTCTTAATTTCAGACAATGAAGTCCATGAACCCACTCAATAGGATCCTGGAGGTCAATAAGTTGACCGGACCAAATTACTCGGATTAGATCTGTAATTTGGATCTTGTTATATCTGTGGATTGCATCTCCTACATGTTATCCAAGAAGAAGTACACAAACCCTACAACACTAAAAGTTAAAGTTCAATGAGATATATTATGAAGATCATTCATTGGCTTGGTGTTATATTCAGGAATCTCTCTCCAATGTGCTTCAGAAGCAACATGTAGATATGGCTACTTGTCAGTATATAATATTGAATCTCAAGAAGATGTCCGACGATGTCAACCGCATACAACGTTATAGCGTCATGGAAGAACTAATTCGTTGTAAAATGCATGAAGGGACTTCCATTCATGACCATGTGATCAAAATATTTGGTTATTTGTTAGAGCTGGAAACTCTCAAGGGTGAGATGGACGCAGACATGCAGTCTGACTTCATTCTACTGTTTTTCTCAAAGTCTTTCAATAACTACGTGGTAACGTACCACATGGACAAGTTAAACTTGACTAATGTTGAACTCATGGCTTCATTAAAGTCTATAGAAAATGTAATGAAGAAAGAGAATCCCTCTGGCAGTGCAATGGTTGCACAGGTCAAAGGGAAGCATAGTCGGAAGCAAGGATCTTAGAAAGGCCCAACCCAGAAGAGAAAGAAGAAAAGTCATGGTGTTGGCTCATCTTCTAATGCTTTCACACCGGTGGAATCAAAAGAAGATCGATGTCTATCATCATTGCAAGAAGCCGAGGTACTAGAAGTGTAATTGCCCAGATTATCTAAAATCTACATATAAAGGTAAATCTTCAACAGGTAATAATCCTACTTTCATCATTGAAACTATTTTTCTCGTAGGATGAGAAGATATTTGGATCATCGATTCTGGTGCTTATGTTCTTGTATGCAATTTGTTTCATCTATTTCAGGAAACTAGAAATCTTGATGAAGGGGAGATAGTCGTCCAGATGAGATCTGATGCAACTGTTGCGTCAGTCGCCATCGTGACCTACATACTATCATTATCTAGTAGAAGAGTCCTAGTACTTAAAGAGTGTCTTTATGTTATGGATGTTAGAAGGAACTTATATCTGTATCTAAGTTAGTTAGAAATGGATATTTGTTTCTATTCTGCAATAAACTTGTCATAAATCGTTATGGTAAATATATTGTGGATGGTGTTCTAACTTCTGGTGGACTATATGAATTGCGCATTGATGAAAATGTCATGAATATTAGTACCACTAATAAAAACCCTAAAAGAAATGGAGAGTACATAAATCAATTGAATATTATTTAGCATCAAAGGCTTGGTCATTTATCTGTTGATAGGATCAATAGATTGATAAAGGACAGACCCTTACATTTTCTACAGGTCCAAACTTTACCTGCCTCTGAACATTATATTTGAGGTAAAATGACTAGGATGCCTTTCTGTAACAAGGTTACCTGATGCAAGGGTATTCTTGACCTAATACATACCAATGTACGCAGTCCCTTCCATACCGCATCCTCAAATAGATATCAATATTATTTGATGTTTATTGATGAACGTTCACAATACGGGTTTATCTTCGTAATACGTCATAAATATGAAACCTTTGAAAAGTTCAAAGAGTTCATGTCTTTGGTTGAGAACCAAAACGATAGGAAGATTAAACAAATCGATCTGGCTGAGGTGGCGAGTACCTCTCAGATGAGTTTAAGGAATACCTCAAAGAGAGAGGATTTGTCTCCAATCTCACTCCTCATGGAACTTTTTAGTTTCTGGGGGATATGCACTAGAGATTGCAATTTATATCATGAATAAGATTCCTAGCAAGTCTATACCTAAAACAACTGATGAGCTTTGGTATGGTACCAAGCCCAGTGTTAAACACTTAAGGGTTTTGGGTTGCTTAGTTCATGAAAAGAACGTGGATGCAAGTAAGCTAGAATCTCGCACTGAAGGATACGGTAAGATCCTTAAGAACATTACGGAAGCATGAGGATCGCATCGTATGCGATCGGGAGCGACTAGTCGCACTAGTTGGTCGATGCAGCGGAATTTAAAATTTTTTCATGCGATGAAACCACATGATCCAAGAACACTTCTAGGATCATTTCATTTAAACCAAAAACAAGTATTAGGGTTACCTCTTGATGCGTGGTTGTGATCGAGTCTCTAAATGAAGAGACCTTCTATCTCAAGTCCGATCCGACGGAGGAGACACTTGCGAGCACGTTGATGAAACTGTGATCCTCGCAATCCATGTTGATGATCCAAGCAATGAATCTCCTGATCTCGTCACAGGAGGTATGACATCTTCTCCATGAGCGAGGCACACCAAAGAAGACGGAGATGCACGAGCAAACAATCCGGCAGCATAACGACGGTGATGTGGCGATGGAGGCTCTCTCTAGGGCTTTTTTGGTGGATGACCATAATGAGAGAGGGAGAGAGAGAGGACGTGTAGAGAAAGAAAGAGAGATAGAGAACAATAGTTGGTGTCTCCAACTTATGTGTGTGTTTAAGGAAGAGCAAAGGGGTGCCTCTTCTTTTATAATATTTTGGGATCCATGGATCTCAATCCATAGACAACACAAATCCAATGGCTCACATTGATTTGTGTCTCTTTCAATGGCTATGATCTTGTTACTAAAAACACAACAACAATTGATTTAATTAAGATTAAATATATATTGACAAATCAATATAATTCAATCCCAAATAAAATCAATCAAGCATGGAGATTATGGAATGAAGATTGCCTCATTCCATAATATGGGAGTTGATGGTAGTCTCGTGTAATCTCATGAGATTACATTATTCCATGAAAATCTCCAAGATTTACAACAACATTTTTTGTAAATTATTCAAAAAATATAATTCATAATTATTTTGTGAACATTGCAATCATGCCATTGGAAAATTATGAATCACATTCACAACCCAAAATAAAATGTAAATTACATTTTCAATTAATTATCCAATGTGAATCCAATTCGTATCAACATTTAATTAGCAAATGTAAGTTACAAACATCTCTCTCTCTCTCTTATGTATTATAAATGACATTTATAATACATATTATTAATATGGATAGTGATATCCACATTATTCAATATCCATGCTAATTAAATCATATTTAATCATCTTGGGTCTGTATTCTCATGTGTACAAATAATATGAATCACATTCACATTATTTACATCTTTGATAATCAAATCACATTTAATTATCTTAGATAACTCTCCATATAATATGAATCAAATTCATATTATTCAAGATGATTAAAGCACATTTAATTATCTATTTTTCAATGCTCAGATACATATATCAACAATGAAATTATCCATGAACTCTTTCAAGGATAATACGCTTTCTCCGCGGATACATAGAGATAAGGACATGGCGATTGTATTGTTCCATGTATAGTGACTTGGATATTGAGATCACATCTCAAATCCAGATCTTGCGGACCTCCCATAGATGCTTGATTAAATCAAGGTCGTAGATCCAATCTTCTCATTGCATCTGAATCATATTCAGATCTCTGTCCAACACTTGGACCAAGATTAGATCTCTTCTCTATTGAGAGAAGTCACTAAAATCCAGACCCATTTCATCACTCCCTAAGAATGGAAGCGTCATGGTTATACAATCGTTTATGATCACATCACACTCAGGTATTCCTAATACATGTACATCCTGCATACTGGAAGATCCAGAATAAACCTAAAATATTAGATCAATTTTACACTGTCTACTCCAGGGTTTTATCATAAAGTTTCTCACTTGATCATTGGGAGTTGGTATCGATCATATACTTTCCAAAAGCATATATCATACCTAGGTGTTGATCATATACTTTCCAAAAGCATATATCAAACCTTACAAATTCAGCCAAGCTTCCAAAGTGAGACGACCATGCATGAAATTTGATCTTCCCAATATCTCAAGAGTGATCTCATGTCTTCCGATTCAGTAAATGAACCTGTATGATCCCTTTGAGAGATCGTATTACTCATATGCCCTTGTATGCACACCAGTGCGCCGATGTATAGACCTTGATTAGGTCATCAACCTATTGATCTGGCAAATGTACATACTTAGACATATAGTAGCACACATGTCTCTGGTCGGAGGATGCATGCCTATATCATGACAGCATATGACATAGGACTTTGGTTATCTCGATCTCGTTAAATCAACTCTTTGATCTAACTTATCTAACACCTCTGAATCTCAATTCTTATGCAGAGGACCTACATCAAGAGGTCTGTTAGATATCAACCCATAGAGAAAGGATTTCCATCTCCTTCTCAGGCTGGAGATCATCTCTTGACAATCATTTGATGGTGCTTGATGAGTCCTCAATCTAACTATTTAGATATTCACCAAAGCACCAGCCTCTATGATTCAATAATTGAATCAACAGTTGTATGATCATCAAGATGGCCATGGTACATAACCCTAATTGTACTAAGGGACCTATTATGCAAATTAATTATTCTTTATTTCAGACCAGGGAATGATATTAGCAATAACATTTATTGCATAATGGCTCACCGTGGGCTCACATGTCCTAACAATCTCCCACTAGACCAAAGAGCCATTAATCGGCTAATCTTTAAACTCGTACTCATGTGATAATAATAGACTATTTAGGAAAATACCTAGGTAAGTTGATCAGGCACTCTCTTCCCAAGAGATTACGCCAAGTCCTTTTACGGCAGTTGCATATCCCCCAGTAACAGTGCTCCCATTCAATGCAAATGTTGCATCTTATGCAACCAATACACAATCTTGTTTAGTTATAGTGTCCTTGACACTACAGCTCCATAATTATTATAATCAGTTTGTATTTTTCAACATCCTTATCTGAATACCCTTATTCCTGGATATCTCTACCTCTTATGGTATCTGCAATGAAGACTTTTTAGATCACTATCTATAAAGTCTTAATTTCTTGAAGATAAGACTTTGAGATCACTATCTTTAAGTCTTGTCTTCCTTGAAGATATAGTTATTACTGCAATCAAGTGTTTATTTCCATAGTAGGACTAGTAACAATTTACTACTCCCACTGCATGGTAGACATTTGGCTTTTGTACACATTTAGCATATATACGGCTTCTCATAACTGATGCACAAGGGCAAGCAGTTTTAGCATTCATTTCCTCAACTCTTTGAGGTGCTATCCCTTTTTAGATAGGTCAGCACCATATATTAAGGGAAAGATGCTTTTCTTGGAATTTTCCAAAAAATGGAAATGTCCAAGGTGTACCACCAATGTGACGGTCCCAAAGCACTCTTTCTTTGCTTCTGAACAACTTCTCTAAGATCTAAGAGGTATCCTTAAGATCATATCTCAAGGTATGGAACAACCAGTCTATAAAACAATTATTATTATCCTTATGTCATTCTAAATGATTATGATATCATCTACATTTAGCATGATGGACACAATGGCACTCCCACTAAGCTTCTCATGGTTCATCAGGATTCTATCTGAAATCATAACATTTATAAGTTCATCAAATCTAATGTTCCAACTACAAGATGCTTATTTGAGTCCATAGATGGTGTCCTTAGCTTGTACACCTTGCTTTCCTCAACCATAAATCCCTAGGGCTACTTCATGTGAATATCCTCAGAGAGGTATTCATGGAGGAATGCAATCTTGACTAACATCATGAAGATGTCATAGTCAAGTTGTGTAGCTATACTCAGCAATATTCTGATGGGTTCAAGCATGGTCACTGAAAATTAATTCTCATCGCAAGCGATGTCTTCTCTTCACCGTGTATCTTGAGGATACAAGCCGTGCTTTGAAGGTCTCTACCTTCTCATCAGGTTCCCTCTTTCTCTTGAAGATCCATTTACATCTAATAGGTTTTACCCATATAGGTGGATCCTCGAGGGTCCATATACGACAATTGTATATGAAGTCTACTTTAGACTTTATTGCTAGCATCCATCTTTCCATGTCATGATCGTTAGAAGCTTCATCACATGAAGTAAGATCATTGTCAAACTTAACTGGCACATGGAATAAATCCTCAATTTTATTTGAAGAGGTATTAGTATATCTTTAATTATCCTTTTAGTTTTTGATTTCATGAGCCTCATTATCTTCTCAAGATTAAATGAGTTCCTATACTTCATTTTCATCTTGATTCTCAAGAGACTCATCCTCTAAGAATCGCACTCTTAGATATGAAATCTTTTAAGAATCTCAAGATCATAAAGTAGGTATCTAATACCATCCTTTATTTTCCTAATGAAGTAGCACTCTCTTGTGTTAGATTCTAGCTAATTTGCATGAAACCTTATTAAGGATATATATTGTAGTCTCTACTACATATGTATCTTGGAAACTAAGAGGTAATTATGATAATATTCATCATTGATCAAATCATGTCACACATGATCCAATTGTATCTCCTTACAACTCTATTGAGTTAAGGTACATTAGGAAGATTGAGATAGGAATGACATTCCTTTCTACATAAGGTATTCCTTGAATTTATCTAATAGGTACAAGCTACCTAGATTAGATCAAATTCATTTTCATCTTCATTCAAACTTTGGCAAAATCGAAATTGTGATATCTTTTAACATTTCAAAGCTTTCTAAGGTGAAGGAAAGAAATCTCATATCACAAATAATCATCAAATAATATCACATATCATCAATGTTTATTATGATACAAATGATCCACATACATCAATATGTATGAGATTTTGAATACCTTGGCATCTTACACCATTACCAGAGAAGGGTGCATTGGACATTTTTACTTTGAAAACAATATTCATAAGTATGTAAGATTTGAAATTTCAAACATTCTAAAGTTTCATCTCTTACTACTCTACTGTTCTCATCAATAGACATATGTCCAAGGTTTGATGACAAATCATTGCTAAATGATCTTCATCCTCCTATTGATCTTTTAAGGTTGAATTTTCAGTACAAGAAATGTTAATGAAGCATTAGTTAATTTTATAATTTATTAGAGTCTACTAGATGTTAGATTACTATCTGAAATATATCCATCATAACTAATTATGATAGGTCTATTGCAGAATTCATGTTGATTTCTAACATTTAGAAATGAACTATGAGTGTATTCTAATATCTAGGTCATAGAGACATTCTCTAAGACTAAGGGCTCTCCCACTGAAAATATGATGTCTACCAATCCAATAGAGATTGTAGCAACAATTACATTAATATCCATGTGGATGATTACTAAATCATAAGATGAAATTTTATAGTCTTCTAATACATATGCAACCAATTACAAGTGTTATTAGAAGAATGAGATACAATTATTAGACTTTGATCTTATCAAATAAGAAAGTCAATTTCAATGATTATATGTAGATGTAGATTATTCTGATGCACCATCTGGATCATTCACTAAGGATCCTAGATAGACTAAATAGTCACACTATCAGTACATCGGCTTATTGCAGTATTGGCATTCATCCAACTATTTGGATGTCACATGGAAGTCACATACGTACATTCAACTCTTTGACTTTCCTTCTCGCTTGGGTCCAACCCATGCTTCCAATGTGCTCTCTTCATCTGTAAATAAATATTGCTTAAGACAAAGGATCTCTTATGTTGAATTCAAAAGATTTCAATATAAGAGTACTTCAACATTTATACATGCTTCATTCAAATCATACAATACGAATATTATGAAGCTTCATGAATGACTAAAGTATAGATAGTAGAATGATGACACTCATCATATCTACATACATCTTAACTCTTAAAGACTTAGGTTTAGGTGTTTACTCAAACATTTTTGAATACATCATCTCTTATAGAGCCACCATTCTCCACGATGCAGTGAACCATGTCATTCATGATTAAATGCCAAGAACACATATGTATGACATAACATTTTCTTAGATTTTATAAGGATTACTTGAAAATTACGATCATCAACTTGTCACTTCTAATGTACATTCGATGAGAGATCAAGACTATAGAGACATACAAACCCTAGGGTTATTGTCCTATTGTCCATTTAATTGTCATTCCTCATTATTATGAGGAAACTTGCACATTGCAACCACATACATTATGTGTCCAACTGCAAGTACAATATCTTGATCATAGATCTGATCTATGATATTTTACTGGTTATTATTGAGTATATTATTGAGTGGGTTTATTGAAGGATTATCTGAAATAAGATAATTTGTATAAATAAATATTACTTTGATTTAGGAGTTTTTATATCAAAGTTGTCTTGCATTGTCAACACTGAAAGTGCATTCCCTTAATCACTTTCAATGTAAGAGATATATTACCATTATATCTCAGCAAGATCTGGGATCTCCTTCTTAATCTTTGTCACATTCCAATAATATGAGAACCTGTAACTCGGATAAGAAGAAGTGGGAACATATTCTGCCTTGCAAGTCCAACTTGCATTTCCCAATTCAGTCTTTAACACCCCGGGTCCACCACCCCTAAGGTGATTTTGACCCGTCATTAATTGAACTAACTGTCAACAGTAATACAACTCGCTATGTACAATCCAATATCGCCCCAATAATATGAGGATCTGATATTGGGGTCACTACGTATACATCCTTACTCTTTTGAGAAGCAAGGAGCCCAATCAAAATGGCTTGTATGCAGGAGCTGTCACGTTGGACAAGAGTTCCGACATACAATCTCTGGCGATGGAACCCTTTGCCTTGATGGGAGACCATGGATGACACTTATGTAATCCTCCATATCATGTTGGAATTCTAATCAATCATTATGAACCATATTCATTACAATTAATTCTTCCAGGGGAAATAACAACTCTATTCATAATAGATTATTTTGTTTTTAATTTTAATTGGATTCCAATCAATAAAATTACATTAACTCAATGATCCAATTAATATCTAACAAACATTCTTTATGGTTACTTGAAATATGGTATTATCTCAAATACGTATCATTTCGAATTTTAATGATTTAAAAATACATCATGATCTCTCCAGCATTATCCCTTCCCTACCCACTATCATGGCCAGTATCGATCGGAGTGGGACAGACCGCACACGGTACAACCTGCTACCCCAATGCTCTCCGACTAGACACCATATCCACCTCGAGAAAGGATAATACCGAACTGATCACTTTGTACTTGCGATGATAATCGGTTTTTCAGCCGAAGTTATACCATATAGTAATAATCAAAACCATTTTGATTATAAGGAAATTTGCTAAAGAAATTCCCAATCCTATTCAAGTAAGTTTGTTTGTTGGATGGTGTATGATGTAACCAATTTGTGATCTAGATCACATATCGAATCAATTATTGGTTAAGGTAATATCATTTAAGGAAATAATTATCAATCTAATCATTCCAGAAAATTAACCATTAATTTCACTAATTGATTAAATGACAATCACAAGGTTCTTGATTAGGAATGTAATTTCCAGTAGTGACCCTCTCTTACTAAAATTAGTATATCTTAATCAGTTTAAATCCAAATCATGAAAAATAAGTTTTCATAGTTTGGTAAATTGATTTAAAACAGAATCCAAATGATTTACATGCATTTCTAGGCATTTCAAATTTGTAATTAACTCTTTAATTACGTTAAGATTCGCCATCCCCGAAACAGTGGATACATGTTCACTAAAATGATCATAACTTGAGCAAATGGATTCCAAATCAAATAAATTCAAATCCCATGGTTTTCTTATTTAATGGGGAATGTACTTTAATTTTGTGTATAAACAATTTATACAGAGCTAAAAATATTCACAAAATAGGGCTGCATGAATCAAATGCGATAAAATTTCGCAAACCCTAATGAACCCAAGTCTCCTGAGGTATGGATCGTATACGAAACCTTCAACCTGGATCTGATACCACTTGAAGGATATGGTAGGATCCTTAAGTACATCACGGAAGCATGGGGATCACATCGTATGTGATCGGGAGTGACTAGTCGCACTAGTTGCTCGATGCAGCAGAATTTAAATTTTTTTCATGCGATGAAACCACATGATCCAAGAACACTTCTCGGATCATTTCATCTAAACCAAAACAAGTATTAGGGTTATCTCTTGATGCTTGGTTGTGATCGAGTCTCTAAACGAAGAGACCTCCTTTCTCAAGTCCGATCTGACGGAGGAGACACTTGCGAGCACATTGATGAAACGCATACTCCTCGCAATCCATGTTGATGATCCAAGTGACAAATCTCCTGATCTCGTGACATGAGATATGACGTCTTCTTCATGAGTGAGGCGTACCGAAGGAGACTGAGATCCATGAGCAAACAATCTGATAGCATAACGACGATGTTGCAACGATGGAGACTCTATCTAGGGCTTCCATGGTGGATGGCCACAATGAGAGAGGGAGAGAGAGGACGTGTAGAGAATGAGAGAGAGATAGAACAATGTTTGTGTCTCCAACTTGTGTGTGTAAAGAAGAGCAAAGGGGGTGCCTCTCCTTTTGTAATATTTTGGGATTAGATCTCAATCCATGGACAACACAAATCCAATGACTCATATTAAATTGTGTTTCATTTAATGGTTATGGTCTGTTGCTAAAAACACAACAATAATTGATTTAATTAAGATTAAATATATATTAAAAATCAATATAATTCAATCCCAAATTAAATCAATCAAGCATGGAGATTATGGAATGAAGATTACCTCCTTCCATAATATGGGAGTTGGTGGCAATCTCATGTAATCTCATGAGATTACATTATTCCATGGAAATCTCCAAGATTTACAACAACACTCGTAAATTATTCAAAAAAATATAATTCATAATTATTTTGTGAACATTGCAATCATGCCTTTGGAAAATTGTGAATCACATTCACAACCCAAAATAAAATGTAAATTACATTTTCAATTAATTATCCAATGTGAATCCAATTCACATCAAGATTTAATTAACAAACACAAGTTACAAATAGCTCTCTCTTATATTATAAATCACATTTATAATATATATGATTATTATGGATAGTGCTATCCATAGTAAATATCCATGATAACTAAATCATATTTAATCATCTTGGATCTATATTTTCATGTGCACAAATAATATGAATCAGATTCACATTATTTACATATTTGATAATCAAATCACATTTAATTATCTTAGATAACTCTCCATATAATATAAATCAAATTCATATTATTCATGATAATTAAATCACATTTAATTATCCATTTTCTCAATGCTCAAATACATATATCAATAATGAAGTTATCCATGAATTCTTTCAAGGATAATGCGCTTTCTCCGCAAATACTTGGAGATAAGGACATGACGATTGTATTGTTCCACGTATAGTGACTTGGATATTGAGATCACATCTCAAATCCAGATCTAGAGGACCTCCAATAGATGCTTGATTAAATCGAGGTCGTAGATCCAATCTTCTCATTGCATCTGAATCGCATTCAGATCTCTATCCAACACTTGGACCAAGATTAGATCACTTCTCTACTGAGAGGAGTCACTAAAATCCAGACCCATTTCATTACTCCCTAGGAATGGAAGCGTCATGGTTATACAAATGATCACATCACCCTCAGTTATTCCTAATATATGTACATCCTGCATACTAGAAGACCCATTATAAACCCAAAGTATTAGATCAATTTTATACTGTCTACTTCAGGGGTTTATCATAAAGTTTCTCATTTGTGCATTGGGATTTGGTATCGATCATATACTTTCCAAAAGCATATATCGTACCTAGGTGTTGATCATATACCTTCCAAAAGCATATATCAAACCTTACAAATTGAGTAAAGCTTCCAAAGCGAGACGATCTTGCACGGAATTTTATCTTCCCAATATCTCATGAGTGAGATCATATCTTCCGATTCAGTAAATGAACCTGTATGATCCCTTTGAGAGATCGTATTACTCAGATGCCCTTGTATGCACACCAGCACGCCGGTGTATTGACCTTGATTAGGTCGTCAACCTATTGGTGTGCCAAATGTTCATACTCAGACATATAGTAACACACCTGTCTCTGGTTAAAGTGTGTGCTATATCGTGACAGCTTACGACATAGGACTTTGGTTATCTCTATCTCGTTAAGTCAACTCTTTAACCTAACTTATCTAACACCTCCGAATCTCAATTCCTATGCAGAGGACCTGCATCAAGAGGTCAGTTAGATATCATCCCTTAGAAAAAGGATTGCCATCTCCTTCTTAGGTTGGAGTTCATCTCTTAACAATCATTTGACGGTGCTTGATGAGTCCTCAATCTAACTCTTTAGATATTCACCCAAGCATCAGCCTCTATGATTCAATAATTGAATCAACAGCTGTATGATCATCAAGATGGCCATGATACATAACCCTAATTGTACTAAGAGACCTATTATACAAATTAGTTATTCTTTATTTCAGATCAGGGAATGATATTAGCAATAACATTTATTGCATAATGGCTCACCGTGGGCTCGCATGTCCAACACGTACTTGAGATTGCTACTTCATTGGGTATGTAAAGGATCGAATTGGATATCAACTTTATGGCCTTGAGACTCAAAAGGTTTTTGTATCTAGAGATGTTAAATTTCTGTAGGATAACTTTCTTAAGAGTCAAGATAAAAATGAAGTAAATGAACTCTTTGAATCCTCAAAGGATATTGAGTTTCCTGAACCAGAAACTGAAGAAGTAAATGAGGATGTAACACCAGTACCTCTTCGAAGGAGTTAAAGGGTTGTTGTACCACCTGAAAGGTATGGATTCCATGTGTTAGGTGGAACTGACAATGATCCGGCTTCATTTGATGAAGCACTCGCGGATCATGATATAGATGGATGGATGCTAGCAATGAAGTTATAAATTAACTCCTTGCATAAGAATGGTGTATGGACCCTGAAGGATCCACCTAGAGGTGTAAAACCCATTGGGTGTAAATCGATCTTCAAGAGAAAAAGGGGACCTAATGGGAAAGTAGTGTCTTTCAAAGCACGACTTGTAACCAAGGGCTATACACAAAGAGAAGGCATCGACTATGATGAGTCATTCTCTCCTGTGGCTATGCTTAATTCCATCAGGAAGTGCTAGCTATAGTTGCATATCTTAACTACAACATCTGGCAGTTGGACATCAAGATGGCTTTCCACAATGGATAGGATATCTATATGGAGCAGCCCCATGGCTTCATAACTGAGGAAGACAAAGTGTGCAAGCTGAATAAATCCATCTATGGGCTTGAACAAGCTTCTTGTAGCTGGAACATCAGATTCGACAAAATCATAAAGAGTTATGATTTTGTGCATAATCCTGATGAACTATGTGTGTATAAGAAGCTTAATGGGAGCACCATTGTGTTCATCATGCTTTTTGTAGATGACATCCTGACCATTGAGAATGATATAGGGATGATAATCGGTGTTAACATTTGGATGTGCCATACTTTCGAGATGAAATATCTTGGAGAAGCCTCTTACATCTTGGGTATGAAGCTGTTCAGAAATCAAGAACAGAGGATTTTGGGATTGTCACAACATGGGTACATTAAGAAAATCTTGGAACATTCCATATGGAGAATTCCAAGAAAGGTTTCCTTCCCTTAAGACATGGTATCCACCTATCTAAAGGGATGGATCCTTAAAGTGTTGAGGATAGGAAAGCCATGGCTTGATTCCCCTAGGCATCAGCTGTGGGAAGCCTAATGTACTCCATGATGTGCACAAGGATAGATATATACCATGCAATGGGAATGGTAAGCTGCTGCTAATCCTGTTATAGAGAGAAACATTGGAATGTAGTGAAGAACATCTTCAAGTATCTAAGATGGATGCAGGATTACGTCTTGGTCTATGGAGATGGTGATCTCCTAGTCTTAGGATACACAGATTCAGACTTCGAGTCGGATATTGATGATCAAAAGTCAACGTCAGCATTTGTGTTCCTGTTGAATGGTGGTGATGTAAGTTGGAGAATCAAAGAGCAAAACACTACATCCAATTCAACAATAGAATCTAAGTACCTTGTCGCATTAGATGCTGCAAAGGAGGCGGTGTGATTGTGTATGTTCATCCTGGAACTTAGTGAGTTTCCTCTGATACTCCGATATCGCTATTCTATGATAACACGAGAGCCATAACTCAGGTGAAGGAACCTAGATGGCATCAAAAGAGCAAGCATGTGGAAAGGAAATGCCAAACCATTCGGGAGATACAAAAGTGTGGTGACATCATCATCACTAAGGTGGCCTTTGCAGACAATGTTACTGATACGCTTATCAAACCTTTGAAACAAAAGGTTTTAAACCATTACATAATGAGTATGTGTTTATGGATTGTACATGAATGGCTATGAGGCATAGTGGGAAATTGTTAACCATGTGAAACGAGGTGAACCATTTCGATAAAAATGTTATTGTAATGTTTAATATATAAATAAAAGTTATTGATTTATTTCACTCCCTCACTAAAATTAAATGAATGAATGCAGTATAAGGTCCCTTAGTACAACTAGGGTTATGTACCATGTCCATCTTAATGATCATATAGTTGTTGATTCAATGGTTGAATCATAAAGGTCGGTGGTTGGATCAATATCTAAGGAGTTAAATTGGGACTCATAAAGCACCGTCAAATGATTATTAAGAGATGATCTATAGCCTGAAAAGGAGATAGCAATCCCTCTATATAGGCTGACATCTGATTGACTTCTTGATGCATGTCCTCTACATAGCAATAAAGATTCGGAGGTGTTAGATAAATTAGGTCAAAGAGTTGACTTAACGAGATCGAGATAACCAAGGCCTATGTCGTATACTGTCATGATATAGGCATGCATCCTCTGATCGGAGGCAGACATATTGCTATATGACTGAGTGTGTGATGAATCTCCATTTCATCAACTTTATTATATTATTTTGGCCTTAAAAATCATAGCTAATGCATGTAGATAGCATCAATTTGTACAAAATAGCATTCATCATATATTGCATTTATTGTGTAAATATTAATATTTTTAATGCCAAAATTATAGAATAAATAGAAGAAAAGGAAAAGAATAAAATATCGAAGATATTTTATGACCCTAAACCATGAGACAAAGTCAAGAATTGAGTTTGTCGATAAGGAATAAAGCAGGGGGAGATAAGGGCCAAAAATACAATAAACCAAATTCTTTTATTCATTAATAAATCCAATTTTGACACTTATTTTATTCTTTATTTTTTTTACATAAAATAAAGAAACTTTGTATATGAAAGTTGTAGATAATAATATAATTAGAAATATAAAATTGAGTTTGTACAAAAATAATACACAGTGTACATTTTATATGCAAAATAAAAAGTCAAAATCCTAACTTCACAGACCCATATCTTCCAAATAAAAACTCAAAATGTATCAAAATCACTATTGTATATAACTTTTCATAAGCTATTTAATGGAGGTGGTTTCATATTTTTTGGAGTTAAGGTGTGAAAGTTAGGTTTTGGACCCTCATTGTATATTATACCCGAATAAAATATTTAATTTATTCCTTCCTTATTATTTCTATAATTTTATATTTTCATAATTTTGTAAAGGTTATTTATAACTTATACACGCATTAAAACTAAAATAAAATCAAAGAGAAAACACAAAATAAAATAAGTTTATGTTAATTATATGCAAAATACCTATGTTAATGCATATAAATAAATAAAAGGGGATTTTATTCTTTCATTCTTTATTCTCTTATATTATTATACTATTGTAAGGAATTAAAACCCAAGAAAACACATTAAATAAAAATAATATATAATACATAGATAAAATACATGTTAGTATACCTATATAATTTACATACCTATTTATTTAAGTGTACAAATAATATCATAAAAATATAATAAAAATATATTTATGTACATAAAAATAAGTTATAAATATATAAAATAAATGATAAAATAATAAAATAAAATATACAAAATAAAAACAAAATAGTCAAAATATAGGTAAAAATACCTATAATTATACCCTTAAAAATTAACTGTTAATAAATAACTTCAAAAAGAAATAAAAATCATAATAAAATACTACATTAAATAATAAACATTTTTTATTTCATAATAAAAAATTAATAAAATCAATTACTATTTTTAATTAATTAATTACGAATAATTGGGCAATTTTGACTTCTTGTGCCCTGAGCTGGGCAAATCACAGAGCCCCATCGGTTGAACTCAACCTCTGACTTGCGTCAGAACTGTAAAATCCCCGCTTTTCATCCTAAATTCCCGCATGATCTATCCATCCATCGCCTTCGATTCCTTCACACGAAATGATAATTGATCATCCATGATCCACACTATCTCCTTAGGTTTCTTGTACATACGTCTGATTCCAAATGGACGGTCAATAAGGGGGCCCATCTAGTTTTATAAATAAACATCTCCTCCTCCTATTGCAAATTTGGTCACTGATCCAAGTCTAGGAGCTCGATTCTTGCATCTAGGGAGTTTCCTCATGACAGGAGTCACCTTCCTCTTGACTACCTGCTTTCCACTCGGCATTAGACCTCTCTGTCAGTTGCTTCCTTCCCTGTCCGGTCCCTTCAAGGCCTACCTAGTCCCCTAATAAGCTGAGCCTCAGCCCTTCAGTTCGCTTCCTCGATCGCAACCGCTTCTACCCTCGGATCTCGTCTCTTGTCTTCTTTCCCATCTTCCAATTTTTCACTTATGAGAGGTCTCATTTCGCTGACAAAGAACAAGGAGCTCTCTTTCTCCGTGGAGGTTGAAAGTCCGATGCTAGCTTGGGGGGTCATGAGTCAGGCAAATAAATAAGGGAAGGCTCCTCATTCCCTTTGCTTTCTATGTCCTGAGGTGACATCCGCGGTTGCCCTCCCTCGAATATATAAAGACTCTGAAAGTTTTCTCCAACGAAGAAGGTCAGCCATTTACCCGCATCAGTCCTGGAGCATACGATCTTTGTAAATAGATAATAGGGAGAGGGAACTTGTTTGCCTTGTTTAGGCGAAGGGGTGAAAGGTAGGAAGTAGGCTCTCTTATAGGGAGAGGTAGGAGGGGAAGGGCTTCAGGAAGAGTAGGGCTAGACCTGAGGTTCTCGCTCGGGCTAAGGTTGTCTTGGGGAGCGTTGAAGCTTGCTTCTTCTCCAAACATTTCTTGGTCATCCATACCACTACTTCTAGACTTGGAGAGAACCGGTCTGATTCTCTAAACAAGAGGAATTTCGTGCTTCTGTCGGATCCTCCCTATCTCCTGATCGAGCTTGTTTAGGTAGATGTTGCCTAATAGGGCCTTCCCTGGTAGTTCGGATCAGCTAAGTGGGGACGGACGTGCACCCACAACCGTCAGCGACAACCATGCTCCCTATGCTCTCTCAGGTATAAGAGTTTCATCTTTTATGCATCTTTAGGTAGATTTCATTCATGTATTTCGATTTTAGTCTTTCGTCTAGCATTGTAACCAGTAGGTAGAGTAGTGTAGCTAGAGTCCCTCGTCGGAGCTTCCAAGCTCCAGCTTGATTTCACGTTGATCTGAGCGATCTCCGACTCCCACCTCACGTTCATCACCTTCCACTGTGCATTCTCCATCTAAATCACTCATCGAGACCATTGATCGTCCACCGATCAATGAAGTGGAGCTCTTCCATCACCGTTCGTCGGAGCTCCTCTTCCCACCTTTATTCTTGCATAATCAGCTTCAAAATTTGGTTAAGGAGCAGCCCCTCGAGACATACATCTTTTCCTTGAAGGTCAAGTGCTCAACGGAGCTGTTTTGGGCTCAAATCAACGCAACCTGTAGGTACCTGGAGTGGCCATACTTCCTCGAGCTCACCAGGTCCCTCCCGTGGGTCCTGGACCTTCTTGTGACCCTCAACAGCAGCGGAGAGTCTCCTCGGATGTGTGGAGCCCAACGCCATTGCCAAAGATCGCCGGGAGTAGGAGGAATCGATGATCGAAGGTCGGGGAAAAGCTTGTTCTTCTCTGTTCTTCACGCATAGCGGTAGTCGCCCTATCTATGGTGGCGATCCATATTTGATAGGGTCGTTTATTCATTTCCCGCTTATGTCGTGCGATGGATCCCCAGATGCAATCAAGGCCGCATATCGGTGAAGCGGTATCAAGCCACCTCGTGCTGCCACGTGGACAAGTGAAAAAAGGAGCGCCGTCCATGCGTGCATATGGGGTAAATTACAATCCATACCCTGCATTTTTGTAAATTTAATGTTTAGTCAGGTAAATAAAATATAATGTTTAAAATAAATTGGAACTTTTGCACGTAGACCCATCTACTTCTGTAAATTGTACTTGGGTCCATTTCACATTACCTCACGTGTTGTCCCATGTGAGGTAGCGAAATTGCACATATGCCCCTAACGTTTTTGTAATTATATAATAGTCAATAAAATTTAAAGATATGTTGTATATTTTTGGCAAAATTGCATCTGGGCCCCTGAAGTTTATTTTTGTTGCAAATATGCCCCTATAAGGACATGTATTTTTGTGCATTTCATCTAATTTTTATAAATAGCTAATGTGCTCCTAAAATACACGAAAATAGGGATAGATGCCTCTTTCCATCTACCTTCACATCCCATATTTATTTCACATTTTTGTGCATTTATCTATTTATTAAAAAAATCAAAAGGTGCCTAATTTTGTACTGCTTAGCTTATAAAATGCCAAAAAAATACAAAACATCGCCAAAAATTCCAAAAAAATTATATATAGTCCATTTTATTATATTTTAATTCCAGAACAAAAAACACTAAAAAAAGGAAAAACAAAAAAGCCTAAAATTTAAAAAACCCAAAAACCTTCATAAAAATCTAAAAAATCCTAAAATATGTTTCTTCTATTATATAATTTTCTTTATTTAAATATTTTTATATTAAAATTGATTTGGTAATTTTAGACCTTATTTAATATTTTTAAAATTCAAATCAATTTCAGGCATTTATTAAATCCCTTATTTATGATTGATTTTAAAAATCCATAAAAATTAGAAAAAATTACAAAAAAATATTAGAAAAAATTATAAAATCGAAAAAAAATTATTTTGTGTTTTATTTTTATTTATTAGTATTTATAAATATATTACTATATATGTATATATATAGCCTTATATATCCTATGTATGTATCTAACAGGAAAAGAAATATCAAATTCTGAAAATATATAAAAAAAAAGAAAGTATAAAATTATAAATTTAAAAAAAAATTCAAAAAATACCTTTGCAAAAAAATAAAAATAAAAAAATAAAAAACCCCATAAAAAGTAATATGTATGTAGAGGATAAATGACATGATTGTAAATAAAAAACCATATGTTACCATTTTGCTCTCTACGGTTCGACCTCTACATGCTTAATCACTATGCATATTTTGATAGAGAATAATAAACTTTATCCTCACATTTTTGTTATTAATGGCTTTATTTATCATGTTGGTTATTTGTTGATTAATTGGGATTTATGAGCGGTAAACACATTGACCATGGTTTCTCCTTGTGAAACCGTGCAACTCTCCACTTTTTTCCCGAATATCAGATGGCGCCGTTGCTGGAGAACAATGAGCGTAGCCTAGTTTTGTCAGTCATTTTGTATAGTCATTTATTTTGATTTATTGATTTATTGCTGTAAATATTCATTAATTTATTTGCATTGATTTAATTCTTTGTCTATAGTTCACTTTGATTTAATTTGATTATTTGAGCTAATGCAATCTCTTTGTGACTTTGTTGCGAGGGCCCGCCACATGAGGATGACTTTGTAGGAGGCCGATGCAACCAATCTTGGAGGAGGTCGGTCTTCACTATGTGACCAGTTGGAGATGCTACAAAGGAAGCAAGGAGAGGGAATTAATATAGAATTAGTTTAGTTTATATAATTATTGATGAGAGAGAGAAAATTTTGATATGTAATAATTAAAGACTTTAGACTGTACTCTTCAAAACAAGGTCAAGTGCCCGGGGTTTGTTCACCTGGGGGACTCGTTGCAGTTTTCTGTGGTTTCTCACCTTCTTTTATTTTATTTTCTGTTGTTTTGAGTTTTCTTCCTTATTTTATTTTGTTTTGTGTACATGGAGGCCCTAGACATTGGTTGCTTGACTCGGTAACTTGGTCCAAACCCTAATAAGAATGTTTGTTCCTATAGTCCTTTATGATTGGATCTAGTCAAATTAATAATATTAGTAATTTAAACTTGAGACCGCATGCCGAGAGAGGTCGTATACAGTGCTTGCAGGACCCGTTGTGGCGGGCACTGATCAGCATCGAAGACTAGACGTTGGTCTTATTTCTGAATAACTAACAATAGGTTCTTCATGATTAGTAACATCTACTGTTTAGGGTGATTTTGTCGATTGCACACCGCCATGTAGAATAGGTTTAAAAATTCTTTTTTGCATACTGCATGGAGAGAGCTAGGAAGCACTGTAAGTCCTCTAAGTCAGCATGCATCATTAGGTTCGACTGTGAGATTTCCGTCATTGAATCGACTTGCATGATCACTATCTCCCTCTGATTTTGAGCACCTAGGACTTAAATGAAAATCAACAAAAATATTAGGCGCTTATATGAAAACAGATCCAAAAAAAGTGAAAATCCAAAAATTAAAAAAAGGGGACTGCTAAATAAACTTTAACCTTAATTAAAATCCATTATAGACTATCATTTTCTTGGGTTCATAAAGCCCTCATTGTTTTCAGGTACCTTAGGAGGGGATCAAAATACCTCCCATGAGCGAGGCACGACTGATGAATCTGTGATTCATCACATCAAAAGTCAAAAATAGAGCCTTGTTCCCGAGAAAATAGAGGCATATTTCCTTTTATCATGCATAAATAACACTCATGCATACATCCATAATTCATGCATTTTAGTAGCTCATCTGCATTTAAATAAGAAGCCAAAAATCCCCTGTACAATATCCCTTCATCAAATAAACTCTTCTCTATAATATATGTATATACTCCTTAATAATATAGGGAAGAATGCCACAAATCACCCTTGTAAAATAGCCTAAACACCCTGAGCACCCTTGTACATTAAAACACACATAAAGCCCGCATACAAACTCCTACTTAGGTCTACTCACTCTTAGAATACTACATATCAAAAGACCTTCAAAATGAGACTAATTTCATTGAAATTGGAGCTTGTATGAGGAACTTGGGTTTTTGGGTCATTTTGTATACTACCTATGTATATTTATGTATCTTTGTATTTATGTACCATATTTGACCTCATCTCCGTCTTTGGTCAACATGAAACTTGTAGATCTCATCAAGATCTACAACTTTCATGTTTTGAGTTTTTCCAAATTCGGCCTCCTCCTCTTTCTACATGTATTTTCCCCTTCAACCATTCACAGCAGGCCACGTGGCGCCCTCTGATTGCGCCACGCGGCCCGCTGACCTTTGTCTGGTCCGCCTGCGACTCCCACCGTTGGATCGCGCTTCAGATCCAACGGCCCAGGCCCGACCACGTGCGCGCACTCCCTCAGCCATCAGATCCACCCCGCTCCTCATCTCCACCGTCCCTTAGCGCCGCGCTCTCAGCGAGCCACGTGGCGGCATCTACGCCGCTCGATCACGCCTCCGATCCTCTCATCACAGTGCGCCACGCGTCACCTCTTGAACCCTTAGATCGCATCACCTTGACCGGATCCTAGCCGCTCGCCTGCGCCTCGCCCCCATTACGCCACGTGTCTTCCCCCGATTTCATCCATCGCATCACCAGATCTAATCACGCCCGCTCACTTTGCGCCTCGATCTGGCCGTTGGATCACAAGATCCAACGGCCAGGACTTCGTCCCCTACCTCGGGCACCCCCTCTCTCCCACGATCTCCGCCTTGCGGGAGGGGCTGCCCCTTCCTATTCTTGGCCGCACTCCAGCCACCCTCGCCGGCCACTGACCACCCCACGATCATCCCCACTCATCCCTCTCCCTCGCCAGCTCCCTCGCACACCACCACTCCAGCCACACTCGCCCCACGACAGCCATGAACTTCGCCACTCACCCAGCTCTGTCGTCACCTTCCTCCTATAAATACTCGCCCTCCGGCCACCTTCATCGCCATCCGCCACTCCAGAGAGGAACCTAGAGCTCGGAGCTCTCGATTGGTGACAGGAATTGAGGGATTCCTTGAGCGAAGACGGCCCTTCTTCTCCGGCGAGATCCACGGTGCACCGCCGTGTCGCAGCCGCCCTCCGCGTAGCTGCACGAGCTCGAGGCTTTACCGACCTCTGGAGCGACGACCTGGAGCTCAAGACTGAGCCCCAAACCCCAGGTAACCTCCTCCATTTCTTCTCCGATCATCTTCTTCGTTTTCCTTGATCTTCTCCGCATTTATTCGCCGTCCACGGACATCTCCTCGCCTCCTCGACACTCCGACGAGCTCCGCGACGGAGCTCTCATCCTCGCTGACCCCTCCGCATCGCCGTTCACTCCACAACAACCACCATCGACCTGCAAGCTCCGCCACCTGGCCGGAGCTCTGTCACCCGACCACCCCCTTCTCCGCAGGCCTCACAGTTCACTTCACCTTCTCCACAGTCACACGCACAAGCTTCGGCTATTCTTCTAACCTCTGCAGGTACCCGATCCATCATTGGCCGGAGCCTCGTCGGAGCTCTCCTCGAGCTTCATCGACCAGGAGCTCCAGCCCTCCTCCAGTCATCCAGAGATCACCGGAAGACGCCCCGGGCTCTTCCGCTGCTTCTGAGCTAGCTGAGAGCTGACGAAGCTCATCACCGGAGCTTGGCGACAGAGGCGGAGCTCAGCAGCCTTCACCGGAGCGCAGCCACCTCCTCCGCAGGCGGCGGAGGCCCTTTGAAGGAGAAGGAGCAGTAGCCGTTCGATCCTCTGATCGAACGGCCCTCGTCCCGCCACGCGTCCCATCGCCGCCATCGTCCTCGACCGTCGATCAGACCGCGGATCGGACGCTTCACCCGCTGCCACGCGTCTTCACCGACCACCCTTGGATCCATCTTGATCCAAGGGCCCTCAGGCTGCCACGTCGCCCTATCCGAGCCTCGGCACCCAAGCCTAGGCTCGGGTACCCCGAAGCTGATCCGAAGCTAGTCCGAGCCTCCGACGCCTCCGAACCTAGGCCGCCCCACGTGAGGAGCACGTGCGGCCTGGGTTATTTGCACCGACACCCCTGGAGGTTTCACAAATTGCAGAACGGTCCCTGTGAAGCAGACATCACGTGAGGAGCACGTGCTTCGTAGAGAATTTGCATACAAGTCCTGCATATTATTGGTAATTGCATTTTAGTCCCTGTCAGCATGTTTATTTATTGAACATTTATTTTCCAGTGTTGCATTTATACCCCTGTGTTTGCACGTGTCCATAGCATGCATTTTTGATCATTTTGAAATTTTAAAAGTTGCATGTTGTTGAGAATCTTGTCCTCTACCTGTGAGTCCACGTGTCTTATTTTTGTTGGGTTCCTTGATTTATTAATAAATTAATTGGTTGATTTGTGTCATATTTTGCCCAGTGAAACCTTTTGATTTTTAGTAAATTATCTGTGCCTTCAAAAATCGCCAAAAATTCACAGTAGCTTAAGGTCTTTATTTTCAACACTCCATAAAAATTTCACATCATTTGCACGCATAACGAGGCCTGAATAAATTGATTAGTGATTTTCTTTAATTAATTTTAATTAATTCATTTCGCAATATTTTTAAGTTCTGTTAATTTTCCTAGGTTCCTGATCATTAGACCTTCCTAGGATAATTTTAGTTCTTGGAGAAATTGTGGTTTGATATTTTCTAAAAATTAAACATTGAAAATCACTCTGTCTGTTTAATTAATTCACAGAAAATTTATTTTAAGTCGAAAAATTCCAAAAAAATTAGTGTAGGTCATTTTCATCATAAACAACCTTCTGGCCAATTTTCATTATTTTTGGACTTAGTTTGATACATCAATTAAATTCAACATTAAATTGGCTAAGAATTGTCTGCATTGTCTGCATAAAAATTAAAAAGACCAAAAAAAAAAATTGTTCCCCGAATCTCAAACACTTGTGAATTGTTGTAATCAACCTAAGGAGACAGTTGCCTCCCTGAGATCGACCTTGGACTTCACCAAGTAAAAAAAATCATCACTTTACCTTAATAGATAAGTGATTTTTGATTAACCCCTCGTATCCGACTGCAACGAATATCATTAATTAATTTGGACATTAATTTGACCGGATTAACTAAGGGTGCGGGAGGCTTATCAACGACCCACTATGGATTAGAGCCCAAAACCCAGTCTGTTACTGCCTTGTGTATCGTCTGGATTTCCGACATAATGGCGCTTCTATCGTACGTGATCGAGTAGGGCTTTGTCAACAATGGTGTTCCCGTCTTGTGTGGAGCATCGACATGGTCTGAAGTACTGAGCATAATCCACGCCTTCACGGGGGTGTCTGTCTCATCGGTTTGTGTCCGAGTAGGTTCTTGTATGCTCATGGGTGATTCCGTTGCGAGCGAGAACCGAAGTAGCAGTTTCACCTATCAGCTTCCTCTCTCTATTTATTTGGCTAGGTAGGGATCCAAGAAGGGTTACAAGGACCTCAAAAAGTGCATACTACATGTTACAAAGGAGGAGGACAAGTACAGGATACTTTTTTGGCAGTACTTTCTCTCCTACAGGGTTAGCACGCTAAGGACTTGTTATAAGATATGCCTGAAAATAACAACTCTAAAACTGAAAAGATAATAAATAACCGAACCTTCACGGCTTCACATGACATGAGTTGGTGAACCCAATTTTGTATTGTGTTTGTATGGGTCTAAATAAAGGTTCAAAGAATAAAGTCCCGCGCATTTACGCAAATTTTGTCGTATGTGTCTTCCTCTTGACCCCCGCTCGGTTCAAGCCTTTCTATTATTTTACACTCTGTTTTATTCTTTGTTGACCACCGTATCTTTCCTCCTGCATCGATCTCCCTCTTGCTTCACTATGTCGATCATTGGATGGTTTAGTCGGAACCCCGCCGATAACTACATCGCTTCCATGGACTCGACCTCATCAATAATTCGAGACGATTCCTGAGAACCCGATCTGGATCTTGCGAGTCGATCTCCAGACTCCTCGTCTTCTACCCATCCTTTTACCACCCAATAAATCGGGACCAGTCTTGTCCCACCGTCACCGTTGTAAATGAGAGTCGATTGCAGTCCATATACTTTTCATTCACAACACTCTGGAATTGACCCTAATTCCAGATCCATCTTGGCAGCTGAAGATTCCATTGCAAGTGGTCTGATTGGGGATTTTTCACATTGTAGATAGAAGACAGTCCAGTCCTGGATCTGAACATGGAATTCAACTCTTCGGACTCAGACCTTAAAATGACTCCTCAAGGAAAGGGCAAGGGTCAGCAGCCACCTTATCAGCCAGAGCAAGGACAGATGCCTAAACAGAATCAGGTGAACGCTCAGTTGTTAGCATCTATCCAGACCATTCAATAGCAGTTGACAGAGCATGCCCTAGCAAAGACTGCATTCCAAGACATGCTAAATGATATTATGAATAGGGAAGCAGCAGGAGGAGGAGACTAACCAGGAGGAGGATGACATGGACCCCGTGAGAATCCTGACAAGGAAGAGCCGTAACAAGGGAGACTGAAACCCACACTGAAAGAGACCTATAACCCTGGAGATCTCCAGATGATCGAGTGGATCCTCATCCCACCGGTGCATGCTCACTTTGAGCTGAAGCCTCAGTTCCTTGGTCTTCTCCCTTCTTTTCATGGGAACACCGGTGAAGAGCCCTACATTCACCTGCAACAATTTCATGCATCTGCCGTACTACCCACTACCCCAATATTTCATTAGATGTAGTGAAGATGATGGCGTTCCCCTTTAATCTATAGTACAAGACCTTATATTGGGTCAATCATCTGAGAAAGGTCAAGACGATATGGGAGGAGTTGAAGTCCACCTTCCTGCACAAGTTCTATCCTCTCGATTGGCTCAACTAGATGCAAGCCAACATGAGCAACTTCTTCAGGGAGCCCACGAGCCTTTCATGAAGCCTGGGAGAGTTTCACATATTTGCAGGAGAAATGCCTCCATCATGAAATCTCAAGGACTAGCTTGTCCAACACTTCTTCGGACAATACCACCAACCAAAGGGTGGTCGTTTTGGGAAGTCCTCATAGCCCCCGCCTCAATATCACTAGCCTCCTCAGTATCCCAACCAATGGAGGCAGACTCATCAACACCAATAGCCGCAATACCGCCAGCCACAACCATACCACTAGTATGTGTCTGCACCACCCCCATAGTACTAGCACTACCCTCCTCCCTCTTACCATCAATATCAGCTTCCTCCACCACTTCAGCACCCCCAGCAGTCACATCGTGAGCCGCAAAACATTCAGTAGTAGCGTGGTCTGCACGTTCAACTTTCTGAGGAAAATCCTGGGAACCGAACCCTTTATTGCTTGGCTCATCTTGTCAAAGGCCTAGCAGACATGACGAAGAAGTTAGATGACCAGACCGTCACGAAAAATACCATTCCGGCACAGGTCGAAGCCAATCCCAACAGCTTCAAGAGAAGAGAGCAGGTAGAATGTGATGTCCAATTTACGCCTGTAGAGTCAGATGGTTGTACTATTGCTTTATCTAGTGATGTCACTCTTAGGAGCAGTAGGACTTTGCCTCTGTCTGCCACAAACCACGGGAGGAATAAATCTTCAGGTGAATCATCATCTTCTGCATCAATCGTGCCAGCTACAGGGGCTGGTGAGGAAGAAGGAGGAGCCATTACAGCTACCATTCACCGCCATCTCCATCACCAAAAAGAATAAAAAAATCAGAAAAATCAAAACTACCAAAAAGATGATCGTAGCCAAAGTGAAGTCGTGTCAGCCATGGAGGAGCCACTAACCACAACCGATCCTACGATAGCCGACGGAGTAGAGGCCCCACTTTTTGCTTGTCCACCAGCACCAGTATCCCATTCTCCAGCATGTACACCTTTTTTGTGAATATGTTGTACAAGATTTTGTGGACAAGAATTTTGTTGTAAATAAGAATTCTATTTCTGATTCCAGCATTGTACATAATCCTTTTCTTGATGCAATAGAAAAATATAAAAAAAAATGCAAAAATAAAAAGTACACTATCTGATCCTGGAGTTGTGGACAATCTTAATAATTTGACTGTTGATATTCCATTGATAAAGGCCAATGCATGTCAGCTGTGAAGAAAGGTTTGAAAGAGGCATGTATAAGTAAGCAACAACCAGTATGAAACAACAAACGCTGACATGTTGAGAAGCATGTTCTCACTATGGCCACGGTTGCAGCCATCAGCAATCTCCTACAGAAAATGCAAGACAAGGGAGTGCCTCTAATCAGAGATTTATGATCAAGTATTCGAGAGAACCCTGCTTGACAGCGGTTCTTCCATCAACCTCCTACCCTTGTCATTTCTGCAAGAATTTGGCTGAGTCCTCTCAAGCAAACATGTATGATCCTTCAGTTCGATGATCCATCTAGCAACCTCAAGGTCTTTTGGAATTCGTTGTGGTGAAGTTGCGGGAAATGCAGTTTCCAATTTATTTTGTAGTCCTTGATATGGGCTCACCCGCATCCTTACTCCAGTTTCCTATCATCTTGGGACGGCCATTCCTGCACACTTCAGAGGCCGTGGTTGACTATGGGTATGGCAAGATCACCTTCAGCTCGGGAAACAACAAAATCACCATAGACATGCTCAGCAAGCCTAAAGTTGTAACTGATAAGGGTCATGCAACAAAGTCTGAAGTAGACTGTGATTTCATTGTAGAAATTAGATATATTCCACTCTCTTTGAATGATCCATGGATACAGGAAATCCTCTCTCTAGAGGAAGACCTGGAAAGCACAACCGACGTAAGCTCTGAGGACATTTAGGAGACAGAGTCCAACTTGCTGATGCATCTTTTTGACTCCAATTATTCACTCCAGCCTGAACACAATGATCCCATTATGTATCCGTTCGGCACATTTACAGAATCTCAACAGAACACTGAGGTCAGCAACCCTGCAAAAGTTTAGGCAGAACATCCTCCGACCAGCACTGTTTCAAAAGTGACTGATAAGTTGGCCAGAGCAGAATCAGAACTCAAGCCACTTCCTGCAGTCTTGAAGTATGCTTTCCTTGCAGGTGCAGACAACATGCATCCGGTCATCATCAGCACCAGACTGACCCCAGAGCAAGAATCTCGACTTCTCGAGGTTTTAGAGAAAATCGCAAGGCACTTAGTTGTCATGTTTCCGATCTCTGAGGGATAAATCCTGGACTGCGCTCACATCACATTTGCTTGGAAAAAGATGCAGGCCGTCTCGCGAATTTCAAAAGAGATTGAATCCGAATCTGAGGGACGTGGTTATGAAGGAAATCACAAAATGGTGTGACGTGAGCTTCATTTATCCCATCTCCGATTCAAAATGGGTAAGCCCCTTGCACGTAGTTTCAAAGAAATCATGGCTTACTGTTGTTGCAAATGATATATATATATATATCTACTCATGTACCGACATCCTGACGGGTATGTGTTGACTACCACCGATTGAATGCAAAAACTAAGAAGGACCACTTTCCCTTGCCATTCATTGATCATGTTTTGGAAATACTGGCTAGCAAGGAGTTCTTTTGTTTTTTGGATGGGTATTCCAGATACAACAAAGTGTCAATCACCCCTGAAGATCAAGAGAAAACAATCTTCACTTGATCGTTCGACACTTATGCTTTCAGGAGAATGCCCTTTGGATTGCCAACACACCAGCAACATTCCAGAGATGCATGCGTGCAGTTTTTGCCAAGATGGTAGGCAGTTTTCTCAAGGTGTTTATGGACGACTTCTCCATCAATGGTGATAGCTTTGATTCATATATTGAGCACCTAGAAAGAGTACTTCAGAAATGACGTGAAGTCAATCTTGTATTATCATGGGAAAAGAGCCACTTCAAGGTCACAGATGGGATCGTGCTGCGTCGAGTCGCTTCCAAATGTGGCATGGAAGTCGACCCAGCAAAGGTAGATGTGATTGCCAATCTTGAGCCACCTCAGACAGTCTAGAATGTGAGGTTATTCCTGGGGCATGTGGGATTCTATAGAAGGTTCATCTGTGATTTCAGTCGCATTTCCCGACCTCTCACAGAACTATTATGCAAGGAGACTGAGTTTAATGTTGATCAACAAGTTCTCCTTTCATTCAATCAGATGAAGGAGCTAATCACTCAAGCTCCAGTCCTACAACCTCCAGATTGGTCTCTTCCTTTTCTGATCATGACAGATGCATCAGATTTTGCAGTTGGTGCTATACTAGGACCAAGGAAAGATAAGGCATTCTATGCCATTCATTATGCCATCAAAACATTAGATGAAGCCCAGAGAAATTACACTGTAACATAGAAAGAATTGCTAGCTGTGGTATTCGCCATGAAGAAGTTCAGATCCTATTTGCTTGGATCAAAGGTCAACATCTTCATCGACCACTCTGCTATCCGATACCTACATCAGAAGAAGGATGCCAAACCAAGGTTGATCAGATGGATCCTTCTACTCCAGGAGTTCGATTTGGAAATTAAAGACAAGTCTGGAGTTCAGACTATGGTAGCAGATCACCTCTCCAGAATTGAACAGCAAAAGCCTCCGCTGAGCAATACACCCATCACAGACAGCTTTCCTGGCAAATCAATTTTGACCGTGGGTTCGCTCCCTTGGTATGCTGATGTTGTGAACTACCTCGTATCCGGTGTGGTTCCACAAGATTGGACGAAAATCAAGAAGAACAATTTCTTGTCGATTATCCATTTTTATCAATGGGAATACCCACTTCTATTCAGGGAAGGAGAAGATTGCATTTGGTGTGGGTGTATTCCTCAGAAGGAGCATCATAGTGTCCTTGAGCATTGTCACTCGCGCAGATCTGGTGGACATCACTCTAGAGACAAAACGACAGCAAAGTACTCCAATGTGGCCCCTGGTGGCCCACACAATTAAGGATGCAACAACCACTGTCAAACGATGCACTGACTGTCAGAGATTGAAAGGCACCCTCACAGTGAAAGATTCAATGCCCCTAAAGATTGGGGCATCGATTTCATGGGACCTTTCCTCAACAGTCAGGGATATGAGCATATCCTTCTTGCTGTTGATTATGTGAGTCATTGGGTTGAAGCTATCCCCACTCGAGCCACATACAGCAGCACAATGTGTCATTTTCTGAAAGAGAACATCATATCGCGGTTCAAGATTCCGAAGATACTAATATCGTACGGGGGTAGTCACTACATTAACAGAGAGGTCAAGAAGCTAACAAAGGAGTACGACATTGAGCACCGTGTCGCCTCTCTTTACCATCCCCAGACCAATGGCATGGCAGAATTATCGAACAGAGAAATCAAGACGATCCTCCAGAAGCTTGTGAAGCCGGACAGAAAGAATAGGTCCTAACTCTTGGACTCTGTCCTATGGGCATATAGAGCCGCTTACAAGTCTCCCTGGGCATGTCGCCCTACCGTCTTGTATATGGGAAACCATTTCATCTGCCCGTGGAATTAATTCACAAAAATTTATGGGCTATCAACATTTGCAATTTGGACTCACAAAGAAGTGGTCAGAAAAAAAAGATGATATGAATAGGCTCCTGGAATTTCGAGACTATGCATATGATAACACATTGATTAAAATCTGTATATACTTTAGCCATAACTCGTAATTTCATATTTTGTAATAATACTCATGGCTAAAAATACTGTTAAAATTATTAAAATCTCCTAATAAAAACATACTTATATCTCCTCAAGCTCTTTTTGTACATACTGATTAATAAATCAGGTGAAAATACTTTTGCAAAATGTTTGAAAATAGTTTGAAAATCTTTTTGAAAAAGTGTTTGAAAAATCTGTTTGGAAAATATTTTGTAAAAAATATTCGACCTTTGTAAAAGATTTTATTTGTAAGATTTATTTTCTTCACGTAAAATAAAAATGTTTGAAAATGATTTACAAATAGTTTGAAAAATGGTTGCAAAAATATGTGAAAATCTATATATATTGTTTGAAAAACCTGTGCAAAATGATTTTCAAATGTTTGCAAATGTTTGCAAAAATTGTTTGTAAAAAATATTTTGGACTATAGTTTTCAAAACTGTTGTAAAATGATTTTCAAATAAGTTTGAGGAGTATACACACTATATTAAAATTATTTATACATTATGTCTATAAAAGTCATTAATTACCCCTCGTAAATCCTTTAAAAACCAAAACTCTTATAAATATAAGATGCATCCCCGTATAAATATTTGTACCTATTCTCTTAGCCAAAATCTTTTGTTTTGAAAATCACAAAAACATTTGCAAAGCTAAAAATACCAAAACATTTTTGAAAAAAACTGAATATGCATCATCTTTTCAAAAGTTCAAGACTTTGAAAAAGTTCATCACGAAAACATTTCCTGCATTGTACATAGCATTTGCATAACATTCACATTCTTTCAGGATTGAGCTTGACTATTGTACCAGTCCAAATAAAGTCGAAGATTGGAGCTTGGTTGGACCTTACTGTACCTAACTGCACTGGAACCTTTTGGGAACTAGATTTAAGGTACTTCATGTCTATGTAGACTTAATTCTTTGAGATTCAGAGTTTGGTTCAAGCACCTCGACATAATAAATAGAACTTTTCGAGACATACGCATGACTCTTGTCGGCCATGACCTAACTTGGACACTTGCACCTTTCACTTGGCTCAACTCAGTTGGAGTGGTGAGGGGAATGAATTTTTCGGTTTGAAACGCACACGAGTGGAAACATTTGTCCTTGTCTAGGGAGGGAAGTGCATCCCAACCTTATCCAGTAGCCACAAGGTCTAAAGATAGGAGAGTGTGGGTTGCAATAATGATTTAAAAGAGGGATAGTCTTCTGGCTCAAGAGGAAAAACTCCTTATGTAAATGTTGTTGTAATAGTATTTCAAAAAAACTCCAAAAAAAGGTGGACAGGTCTGATTGAAAACAAAATGCATGCTGGAGTATGTATATGTCTTGTATAGTCAATAAGCAAGCTTGAGCATCAAAGCTATACAATGTGAGCATGTAGTGGGATGACTTGACTACATTGATCATGCATCCATGGATAGGTAGCTACACTGGCTACCGTCCATTCTTCTTTTCACCTCATCCTCTTGAGTCGGATGCCACTTGAACTTAGAAGGGAATACCCCGCTCCTCGAGGAAAGAGTTGCTGGATTAGGGAATCATTGGGTTGTCATTCTGGAGAAGTCGGTTCTTTTGTCATTTCAGTTGGGGAGAGCCACTATCACTTACACTGTACAAGTCAGGTCCATAGTCATAAGGGTTTGTGTATGATGTAGGCTAGTTCTAAACTAGCTATTGAGGTGGTTTGAACCGAGTTCTGTGACGCTCGAAGGCTGTTGTGTTTTAAATCTGGTTCTCGACCAGGTTCCACACGCATTCTCACATCAAGGTCTAACGTGAGCTCTAAACTTTGATTTTGTAAAGACAAGTTTAATAATTGAAATTGATTCTATTTATTCTTTCTTTTTCTTTTCTCTTTATTCTTTTTATACTTATTGCATAAGTGTTTACTAGTGACTAGCAAAGGAAAGTATAGGGGGTGATGAATCTCCATTTCATCACCATTATTCTATCATTTTGACCTTGAAAACCCTAGCTAATGCATGTAAATAACATCAATTTGTACAAAATAACATTCATCATTTATTGCATTTATTGTGTAAATATTATTGTTTAAAATGCCAAAATTATAAAATAAGGAGAAGAAAAGAAAAAGAATAAAATATGGAAGATATTTTATGACCCTAAACTCCAAGACCAAGTCAAGAATTGAGTTGGTCGACAAGGAATAAAGCAGGCGGAGATAAGGGCCAAAAATACAATAAAAACCAAATTCTTTTTATTCATTAATAATCCATTTTGACACTTATTTTATTCTTTATTATTTATACATCAAATAAAGAAACTTTGTACATGAAAGTTATAGATAATAATATAAATAAAAATACAAAATTGAGTTTGTACAAAGATAATACACAGTGTATATTTTATATGCAAAATAATAAGCCAAAATCCCAAATTCAGAGACCCAAATCTTCCAAATAAAACTTAGAATGTATCAAAATCACCTTAATTATATATAACTTTTCATAGGCTATTTAATGGAGGTGGTTTTATATTTTTTGGAGTTAAGGTGTGAATGTTAGGTTTTGGACCCTCATTGTATATTATACCCGAATAAAATATTCAATTTATTTTTCCTTATTATTTCTCTAATTTTATATTTTTATAATTTTGTAAAGATTATTTATAAGTTATACACATACTAAAACAAAAATAAAACTAAAGAGAAAATACAAAATAAAATAAGTCTACATTAATATATATGCAAAATACCCATGGTAATACATATAAATAAATAAAAGGGGATTTTATTCTTTCATTCTTTATTCTCTTATACTTTTATATTACTATAAATATCATTTATACTTTACTAAAATCATAAAAAGGAGTTAAAACCCAAGAAAACACATTAAAATAAAATAATATATATATATATAATACATTGATAAAATACTTGTAAGTATACCTATATAATTTACATACCTATTTATTTATGTGTACAAATAACATCATAAAAATATATAAAAATAAATTTATGTACATAAAAATAAGTTATAAATATATAAAATAAAATAATAACATAAAATGTACAAAATAAAAATAAAATAGTCAAAATATAGGTAAAAATACCTATAATTATACCCTTAAAAATTAACTATTAATAAATCATGCCAAAAAATAAATAAAAATCATAATAAAATACTACAATAAATAATAAAAAAATTATTTTATAACAAAAATAAATAAAATCAATTATTATTTTTAATTAATTAAATACAAATAATTGGGATGTTTTGTCTTCTTGTCCCTTGAGCTGGGCCAATCACAGAGCCTCGTCGGTTGACCGCTGGTCAACTGTCCCCTCAACCTCTGACTTGCGTCAGAACTATCAAATACCTATTTTTCATCCTAAATTCCTGCATGATCTATCCATCCATCACCTTCGATTCCTTCACACAACATGATCGTTGATTGTCCATGATCCACCCTATCTCCTTAGGTTTGTTTTACATACGCCCGATTCGTTCCAAATGACTGGTCAACAAGGGTGCCCATCTGGTTTTATAAATAAACATCTCCTCTTCCCATTGCAAATTTGGTCACTAATCTGAGTCTAGGAGCTCGATTCTTGCATCTAGGGAGTTTCCTCGTGACAGGAGGCGCTCCCTGGCAGTTTGGATCAACCACGCGAGGACGGAGGCGCGCCCACGACCGTCGCCGACGGCCCTGCTCCCTGAGCTCTCTCAAGTATAAGAACTGCATCATTTATGCATCTTTAGGTAGATTTCATTTTTGTATTTCAAGTTTAGTCTTCCGTCTAGCATTGTAATCAATAGATAGATTAGTATAGCTAGAGTCCCTCACCGGAGCTTTCGAGCTCCGACCTAATTTCACCTTGATATGAGCGATCTTCAACTCCCACCTCACGTTCATCACCTTCCATTGCGCATTCTCCATCTAAATCACTCATCGAGACCCCCTGATTGTGCACTGATCGACGAAGTGGAGTTCTTCCATCACCGTTCGCTGGAGCTCTTCCGCCCACCTCTATCCTTGCGTAATCAGCTTCAAAATTCGGTCAAGAGCACCCCCTCGAGCCATACATCTTTTTCATGCAGGTCAGGAGCTCAACGAAGCCGTTTTGGGCTCAAATCAATGTAACTTGCAGGTACCTGGAGTGGCCATACTTCCTCGAGCTCGCCAGGTCCCTCTCATGGGTCCTGGACCTTCTTGTGACTCTCACCAGCTGCAAAGAGCCGCCCCAGACGTGTAGAGCCTAACATCGTTGCCAAAGATCATCGGGAGTAGGAGTAATCGATGATTGAAAGTTGGGGAAGAGCTTGTTCTTCCATGCTCTTCACGTACAACAATAGTCATCCGATCTGGGGAGGTGCCCTAGATTTGATCGGGGTCGTTCGCTCATCACCTGCTTCTGTTGTCCGATGGAGCCCAGATGCAATCAAGACTGCAGATCGGCGAAGTAGTATCAAGCCACCTCATGCTGCCACATGGATGAGTGAAAGGAGCGTCGTCCATCTGTGCACGTATATGGTGTAAATTGCAATCGATACCCCACCTTTTTTGTAAATTTAATTTTTAGTCCTGTAAATAAAATATAACGTTTAAAATAAAATAGAAAATTTGAATGTAGACCCATGTACTTTTGTAAATTGCACTTGCGTCCATTCCACGTCACCTGAAGTGTCGTCCCACGTGAGGTGGCGAAATTTCATGTATGCCCCTAGCATTTTTGTAATTGTAAAATAGTCTATACAAATTAAAGATACGCTGTACATTTTTGGTAAAATTGCATCTGAGCCCCTGAAGTTTATTTTTATTGCAAATATGCCCCTAATAGGACATGCATTTTTTTGCATTTCACCTAATATTTATAAATAGCTAATGTGCTCTTAAAATTATGTAAAAATAGGGATAGATGCCTCTTGCCATGTATTTTCACGATCCATATTTATTTCACATTTTTTGCAATTATCTATTTATTAAAAATCAAAAGGAGCCTAATTTTGTACTGCTTAGCTTAGAAAATACCAAACAAATATAAAAACATCTCTAAAAATTTTAAAAAAATTATATATAATCTATTTTATTATATTATACAGACCAAAAATCACTAAAAATGAAAAAGAAAAGGCCTAAAATTTGAAAAACCCAAAAAACTTCATAAAAATCTTAAAAATCATTTAAAAATCCCAAAATATGTTTTTTATATTATATAATTTTCTTTATATATATATATATATATTAAAGCTGATTTGGATAATTTTGGACCTTATTATTTACTATTTTTAAAATTCAAATAAATTTTGGGTATTTATTAAATCCCTTATTTGGGATATGTTTGATTTTAAAAAATCCATAAAAATGAGCAAAAATCCAAAAAAGTTACAAGAACATTATTTTATAAAATCGAAAACCAATTTTTATTTTGTGTTTTATTTCTATTTATTAGTATTCAGAAATATATTACTCTATATGTATTTATAGCCTTATATATCCTTTGTATGTATTTAAACGGAAAAGAAATAAAAAACAAAAAATATAAAAAAAAAAGAAATTATAAAATTATAAAATTATAAACAAAATACAAACAATACCTTTGCAAAAAAAGAATCAAAAAATAAAAAAACCCACAAAAAGATATATGTATATACAGGATAAATGACATATTTATAAATAAATAACCATAGGCTACCATTTTGCTCTCTTTGGTTTAACCTTTACATGCTTAATCACTATGCATCTTTTGGTAGAGAATAATAAATTTTAACCTCACATTTTTGTTATTCATGGCTTTATTTATCGTGTGGGTTATTTGCTGACTAATTGGGATTTAAGGAGTGGTCAATACATCGACCACGGTCTCGCCTTATGAAACCGTGCGACCCTCAACTTTTTTCCCGATTATCAGTATGTACATTTGACAGACCGATAGGTTGATGGCCTAATCAAGGTCTATACATCGGCGAGTTGGTGTGCATTCAAGGGTATATGAGTAATGCGATCTCTCAAAGGGATCATACGAGTTCACTAATGAATCGGAAGACATGATTGCCTCATGAGGTATTGGGACCAATCAAACTCCATGCATGGTCATCTTGCTTTGGAAGAAGGGCAAGAATTTGTAGGTAAGATATATGCTTTTGAAAATCATATGATAGATACCAATTCCCGGTGATTGAATGAGAAACTTAAAGATAAAACACTGAAGAAGACACATATTAAATTGATCTAAATATTTGGTTTTATTTTAGGTCTTCTAGTATGCATGATGTATATGTATTAGGAATACTTGAGGGTGATGAGATCATAAACAATTGTATAACTATGATGCTTCCATTCCGAGGGAGTGAAGAAACATGTCTGGATTTTTGTGACTCCTTTCCGTAGAGAAATCTAATCTTACTCCAAATGTTGGACATTGATCTGAATGTGATTTAGATAAAATGAGAAGATTAATTTCCATGAGAGTCCTCAAGATCTGGATATGATATGTTATCTTAATATCCAAGTCACTATACGTGCAACGTACAATCACCATGTCGTTATTTCCAAGTATCCGCGGAGAAAGCGCATTATTCTTAAAGAATAATACCATTAATAAAATATGTATACAAGCATTGAGAAATGGATAATTAAATAAGATTTAATCATCATGAATAATGTGAATTTGATACATATTATTTGATGCTTGAGAATGATGATTATCATGGATATGAATAATGTGGATAATACTATTCATACTAATCATATATATTATAAATGTGATTTATAATTATTAGAGAGAGCTATTTGTAAATAACATTTACAAATTGAATGTTAATGTTGATTGAATTCATAGTTGACAATTGATTGAAAATGTAATTTACAATTTATTTTGAGTTGAAGATATGATTCACAAATTTTCAATGGCATGATTGAAATTGTCACAAATCATTTGGAATTATTTTTGTAAAATAATTTGCAACAAAATTTGTTGAAAATATTGAAGTATATTGTGAGATACCATATCTCACATAATTGGAAATGAAAACACCTTCCTTTTGAGGAGGGTGGACGGCTACCCTTGAGTCGTAATTCAAGTGTGGCCGTCTACTCCTCATTAGGAAGGAGCTTTGCCTCTTTCCTATTCCTTCCGTGCTTATTGTTTTGATTGAATTATTTTTTATTGATAATTTTCAATATAATAAATTAAATTAATTGTTGTTGTGTTTTTACAAAAAAATGATGGCCATTGAAAGAAACACAAATCAATCTCAACCATTAGAATGGTGTTGTCCATGGATTGGGATCCATGGACTCCTAAAAAATTATAAAAGAAGAGGAAAACACAGCTCTTTTTCTCAACAATGGCAAGTTCTTTCTCTCTCTCTCTCTCCCTCTCTCTCTCTTATTATCATACGCACCCCCACCCTCTCTTTCTTAATAGTGTCCATCCACCTCTTTCCCTAGAGAAGACCGCCATCTTCGTTACGTCGTCGTGATGTCACTTCGACAGCTTGTGGATCTTCGTCTTCCTCGATGCTACTTGTACGTGAAGAACACATCGGATTTCATGTGACAAAATCAAGAGATCCATCACTTGGATCAATGTCTCGGATTGCTAGAAGGGCGCGTCTCATCAACATGCTCGCAAGGGTCTCCTCCATCAGGTCGAAATTGAGACATATGGTATCTTTACTTAGAGACTTCAATCCCAACCACGCTTCAAGAGGTATTTCTATATCTACTTTATGGTTTGGATGAAATGATTCGAGAAGTGTCTCGGATCATGTGGTTTCATCGTTTAATAAATTTTAAATTCTACTGCCCCGACTAGTAGTGTGACTAGTCGCTCCCGATCACATCTGATGAGATCTTCATGCTTTCATGATGCGCTTATGGATCTTTCCATATCCTTCATACCCAAGTGATGAATCCATGATTCATCTACTCTATATGAAGTCTTCAGCAAAATATCCTTAACAAATCACTCACAAAACCCCTAAATTTTCTTAATTAACATTAACTAACTATACAAAAAATATGGGTTAAAATCTATAAATAAATAACTTGATTTTTGCCTAACTTTAGACTATTATTTTATGTACAAATATAAGTATTTTAACATAATTTTTCTTCATTTATATTCTTTAATATATTTACTAACATGCCATTAAGAAATAAAACCCTTAGAAAGCATAAAACCATAAGAAAACACAAAAGATCTGACCTTGTGTATTATGCATATTTTTTTTATCTTTATTGACCTTATTTCACCTTTTTCTTAACCTATAAAAATATAAAAAATTAGATTAATTATGTATATATTGTATATATATAATAATCCACTAATTAAAATCCTAATATAAATAAAAAATATAAATCATTAAAATATAGGGTGTTGTTTACTCCACTCCGATCTGGTCTAGTATTTTGCACAAGGCGAGAACACCGTCGCTAAGGCAACCGATCTCCCAAGCGAAATAAGACAATAGATTACCCACAATAAAAGATAAATCAATGCTAAGTGCTAGGTGAGTTAAAATTTATCATAACTCAATAAAAGATATGTATAGTGCAAGTATGTAGAGTGTTGAACACATGGAAGAAACATGATAGATTGGGAATGAATTATAAATATTTCTAATTAAAATTAATTACAAGTTATATCATTTTCTTTGTCTTTTATTTGGTCTTTTTGTGGGTTTTAATTTTTAGTTTTTTTGATTTTTTAATTATGCAAATGTTTTTTGTGATTTTTGTATTAAAAATAAAAATATAGTAATATAGATAATAATGATGAATATATATAATAATAGATAGCATAATAGAGAGATAAGAGAAAAAGAAACTAAAGAATGTGTTTGGGGGATATATTTTTTAAAAAAATATATGAAATAAAAACAGAAAAAGAAATAAAATTTTTGGGGTTTTTTTTTATTTTTAAATGGGTTTCTTATTTTCATGGATTTTCAAAGTTTAAAATAAAAGAAATAAAATAAAAAAGAAAGTTAGGGAGCATGTATCGAGCCTAAAAATTATCTATTAATTCATAGTGGGCCTAATACAATTTCCCAACAAATAGATGAAATAAATAAAATAAAATTTTTTAAAATACTATATTGGATTTTTCAAAAAATTTTATGATTTTTATATGTTTTTAGGAGTTTTGAAATTTTTATGGTTTTTGTTTTGTAGTTTTAGTGGATTTTGGATATGTGATAGAATTTGTAATAATATACCTAATATATGTTTTTGGAAATTTTTAAGTTGATTTCATATTTTTTGGTATTCTAATAAATAGACAGTAAATAAATGCTCTATTTTTATAGAAAATAACAAAATCAAATAAAAATCCTTTAGAAAAACATATATGTTAGATCAATATTAAAGGCATCTATCCTCATTTTTCTAGGTTTTTTGAGCATCATAGACATTTAATAAAAACAAAATAGAGAAAATTCAACACTACAAGGGATTAAATGCAATTTAAATAAAGTTTCTACGTAATCCAGAACACCCTACAAAATTATAAGGTCCAATCTTGTAAAATGCCCAAATATATTTATTTTAATACGTACTGGAAGGGGTGTTTTGCAATATAAAAAGTTCTAGGTCCTATATGTAATTTAACCACAAGAGATAACACTAGATATGGAAATTACGGGACTAAAGAAAAGTAAAAGAACTGCTAGGGCTTAGGCGCAAAATATCCAGAAGCCTCACGCGTGGAGGCACGTGAGATGACCTGGCGGAGGATCTAAATGCAAATCGAGGAAAGCCTGAAGTTCGATGTGCAAGTATTCCAAGAATATTTAAACTGCAGAGGAATGTTTAAATGTGATGAATCTGTGATTCATGACTCTAAAAGTTGAAAATAGAGCTTTGTTCCCGAGTAATTAGCTACATATTTCCACTTATATTGCATAATTAGCATTTATGCATGCATTGATAACATCTGCATTTTAGCATTCGTATTGCATAAATAAGAAGCCAAATTCATCTGTAAAAATCACCTGTATATTCTCCATATTTCATCTATTTGTATATATTTTATACTAACTCTGAATCCAATAAAACCAACTCCATAGTGTATATATTACTAACACTAATTAAAGAAAAATATCAAAAAAATACTAACTTGTAAAATTGACCAATAAAACCCCAATCCAAGTTTGAGACTAGGAACCTTAATATGCACATATCTCTCTCATACAGTCTCCGAATTAGGTCTACTTACTTTTAAAGTAATATACATTCAAAGACCTTCAAAACAAGACCAAATTCATTAAAATCGGAGCTCGTATGCAAAACTTGGGTTTTGGGACCCTTTTGTATATTGTACATATTGACCCTTTTGCCCCTGCATTTTATCGTTTTATTTTCTTAATTATTAAAAATCCAAAAAAAGTAGAGTAAGTTGTAAATATTCTTTCTATATTTTTTCTATTTTTATTTTGATTTTTTCTCATATTGAAAAATGACAAAAAAATTACAAAAGGAAAAATGCGGTATTTTATATCTATAAAGTACCACCTAAAAATACTATTTTGTACATACGATTTCATTAGATTTTTGGCCCTTCATGAAAGTTTTAGATCTCATCGAAACGAGCAACTTTTGTGTAGACCACTTTTTGATTTAATCCCTTTTGTTATTTCTTTTTTATTTTTGTTTACATTTAATTTTTGAATTTTCTAGGAGCGACATGTGGCAGCTCCTGGAGCCGCCACATGTCACCCCAATTTTTTATTTCCGGAATTATTTTTTATTATTTTCGAATTTTATTATTATAATTATTATTATTTTAATTATTGTTATTTTTAGTATCCTACTTATTATACTTATATTATATTATTATTATATTATTATTTATCTCCCTTTTACCACTTCTTTACTTGCCTTCCACTCCAAGCCTCCACCTTCTCCACCACTCCACTCTCTCCATCCTTCTTCAACTTCCCTTTCCTCCTCTTTATATTCACCTCCCCTCCTCCATTGTTCTTCATCCGCCATTTCTTCAACTGAGAGGGAGAGACCACCAGCCCCCGAGTGTTGTCGGTGACAACGTCAACATTTTTCGGTCGAGCAACGACGGTTTTCAAGGCTAGATCCACGAGGACTCCTCCTCGTGCCGTTGTGCATCACTTTAGGTAACAACTGAGCTTCTTCGATTTTTCGTCGAATCGAATCGAGGCGACCACGACGGAAGCCACACGACGTGGCTCCACAATCCGACGAACAACACAGGTAAATTCTCTATCTCTATCTTGTCAATTTATTTTATCTAACAATTTTCTTTTTCTTATTTATCACCATCGCAATCAACACTATCACCATCATTTTATTTCCACATCTTCATTCATGTTTACAAAATATAAAGAAAAAAATTGCAAAAACAAAAAAAAACACAAAAAAATAAGAAAATTGCAGGCAGGCTTCGGCGGCGCCCTCCAGCCTTCCTGGAGCAGCACCATAGGGACGCACGCCCTCGACGCCGCTCAGCCACCACGGCTGCGCGCCCTCAGCCACGCGCCGCCAACCGCTCGCGCGGCCACCCTCCTCCGTCGCCACTGCTCCCAGGAGCGCTGCGCCTCCGCCCCCGCCAGCGGCCAAAGCCGCCCCGCCTCCTCTTCGTGCTACGCGTGCATCACAGCACTGCGCCGCGGTCGCCCCTCGAGCTGTGCCTCCCTTCCCCGTGCTCAGCCCGCCAACCAGCACCTCGGTAGCCACCCACGACCTCCAGCTTCGCTTGCAGCCGTGCGAAGCCGACAGTAGCACCATCCTCCTCCAACTTGCAGACGAAACCCCTTCGACCATCGCCCGCGTGGCCGTCGCTGTGAGCAGCTCGCGCGACCAGCCGCGGTCGTAGCCAAGCTGCCCTCCGCCCGAAGCAACCGTTGTGCGCCACGCATGCGTCTGTGCTACTTCTCTGCGCCGACCTCGCCACTCCGCCATCGACCTGGTGTGCGCCTCCCATCGTCCTCCGCTCACAAAGCACCTCAACCACGCGTGCCGCCCGCAAGCACGCTCCACCGCCCCTCCGCCACTGCGGCGCGCGCGCAACGCACATCCACCCAGTCACCCAACTGCGCGCGCACGCGCAGCTGCTGCCTGCTCCAACGCCGGCCCTGCTCCAGCCCGTCCGCGCGTCTCAACAACCTCCTCCAGTCGCTGGTCACCTCCTCGCGCGCCCGCCCTCTGAGCTCTGCCCGCCGTGAGCCCCCCTGACCGTGAAGCTCCTCCTTCAAGATCCCCTGTTCCAGCAAGCAAAACAGAGAGGATCTATCGTACATGGGACTTTGCAAAGGGGACACTTGCACCCCTTTGCAAGTTTTTAAAAAAATTTCAAGTTTCCGGTAATTGCATGTAAGTCCCTGTTCTCCATTTGAGTTCATATTTCTTTTCCTATATTGCATTCATACCCCTGCATTTGCACGTTTATTTTGTCATCATTCTGTCATCCATTTTTAATTCCGAAAATTGCATTGTGTAGTATGACTCTTGTTCTATCATTTTAGGATTTATTTGTATTTTTCTGATTTGCAGAACATTTATGAAATTTAATTTGGGAAATATTGCAATATTTTGCCCATTTTGATTGATTAAATGATTGCGCATTCTCTTCTTATCGAAAAATCTCTGAAAAATCATCATTGGTAGATAGAAGTCTATGCTACAATATACCCAAAAATCACACCATTTGCACGTATAACTTATCTTAGCAAAATCATTTAGTGAAAAACTTAATTGATATTTCATTAATCAAGCGTGAAGTATTTTAACGAAATTTAAGTTGATTTGGATATCTCTATATTAGATCTATTTGGATTAATTTTGTTTCTGCGAAATATCATCATTTGTTAATTATTAAAGTTGGTTTAGTTATTTTCACTAAGGTCTGCATTTTTCATTATCCGTGCATCAGAAAATTCTAAAAAAATTAGGGTAGCTTAATTTCATCCCATTTCATAATCTGGACAAGTTTCATTATTTTTAGAATTAATTTGACTATATTTTTTATTTAACTTGTAATTTGGCTTGATTTTGCATGCGTCTTGCATAAAATATACGAAAAAGACCAAAAATATCTCCTCTGAAAATCAAACATTGGATTTTGCTAAAAATCAACCTAAGGAGACAACTGCCTCCATGAGTTCGACCTTGGAATTCCAACCAAGTAAAAAAAATTCGTCGCTCGAAATTAATTTGACTATAATTGAAATTGGTTTTTGATTTGCTCTCATTATCCGACTGCAACGAACATTAATAATTAATTTGAGCATTAATTTGCTCGAATTAACAAGGATAGTGGGACGCATTATCAAATGGCACCGTTACCGAGGAGGCACGGCTTAGGTTAATTTATAGTTATTTCTGAGTGTTTGATTTTCTCTCCCCGGGTAGTCCGACCCCCGGTTTTCCTGTGAATATTTTCTGTCTTTTAATTTTTGCATTTTTTTGTGTCATTCTCTGACCTCAAGTTATTTCTGTGCGAGGAACGCGAGGAGTCGAAGACGCTTCGAGGAACCAACATATTAATTTCTTGAGTGATTTGAGAGAATTTGTACTTTTATTGTTTTCTTTATTTTTTCGCATCCTTTCCAGCGGTTCCCGTTTGGGTTCTCGCATGTGTAAAGATAGTGGAACTGTGTCTCCGTGTGCTGTGTGGTTTGAATGGTAAATTAGTCTTGCACTAGCTGCTCCTCGAGCCAATCTAGGGTTTGCTTGTGCTCGTAATTTTTAGGACCATACAACCACTTAAAAGACGCACTTAGACTGCAGATCTAGTCAAATCATCCTGTGCTTCACTCGCTAATAGAACTGCTTGTCTAGGAGCGTATTTTTTCGCTTGCATAGGCATGTAGTGTAAAGTTTTCAATTATGTTTTGCATCATGCATAAAAGCGAAGGGATCACTGTAAGTCTTCTTAACTCAGCATACGCATCATCATTTTTTGTGCATCACATTTTCTCGATTTCCCCCTCTGTTTTTCAAACTTAAATTAAACGGAAATTGGGACTGTACGTTAGGTGTGCTGTGTGGTTGGACTAAAAAGTGAGAACTAAACTTAAAACCGGGATTGCTAACATTATTGACAAAAAAATTCAATAAAAATTGAAAAATCTGTTTGCGGGAGACTAATCCCCAACCTTGTTTTCAAGCTGAGTGAGGGTACTTGAGTGTGTTTGAACACCTTAAGGAGAGCCCAAATCCCTGCCTTCCATATCACGTTCCGACTAATCCTAGCAAATATCACAAGTTAAATTTTTAAGGTTCACTGACTAGTACCAAGTAGCATCCGCCTGTCTCTGGTAGATAGGGGCGAAATTGCGGTACTTCGCGACAAGTTGCCAGTAATCCCCTAGGGTGAAGTTCCAACCTTGTCAGCCTCCGCCTGCTTGCAAGTAGATAGGGGCAGGTCTTTGAATCCATCAACTTGGGATAGGAGCGAAGAAAGGAAGGACCGGCGGTATCTTAGGCGACAGGTTAAACAGGGAAGACACATCCGGCTCTGAGCCGACTTCCCTATAGGCCGCGTAATCCTTGCTATCTTGCTTGAAAAATCACACTTAAAATTAACAAGATTAATTGGACTTGTTTTCGGGTCCTTCACTGTGTTGAGTGTGAACCTAGGGTCTTGGATTGAATTGTTTGCTTCAGGTAGGAGTCAAATCTATCTTCACTTAGAACTCCCATTTCTTCTCACCAAATCAAGATGAGTGACTGGGGGGATATGGGCTCTTTATTCACCAATCTCTCTTTGAGCCCCCCACGAAACTCCTCTTCACCGGCCCAAGCGCACCTTGGGCCACCCAGGACTCATGACCCTCTTGAGTTCTGGTTCCCTCACACACAGGGTGGTTACTCTCAAACCAACCCTTTCCTCTCCTCCGAGCTTACCGAGGAAGACCATCACCTCGGTAGGAATCCTTTCCTTGATTTGTCCTCTAACACCGACCTTGTTTCATACCCAGGACTAGAGGACAAGATGCCACCTAAGCAGCCACCGAATGAAGACCCATTGCGACAAATTCTTAACCGCCTCGCTACAGCCGAACAGCAAAATGCAGAACTCACAGCTAGAATGGGACAGATTATTGCAGCAGGAGGAGTCGACCAACCAATGGTTGATGCCTACAACCTAGCGGAAAATGAGATACAAAGTTGGTTGGCACCAGTGGTTCCCGCCGAAGCATTTGAGCTCAAGCCCTACTTCCTTAGCCTGCTACCGAAGTTCAACAGAAATGCCCATGAAGAACCATATGCCTTCCTTCGAGACTTCGAGCTGGTTTGCAACAACCTTAGCCATCCTAGGGTTGGTCAGGATTACATTAGACTGAAGGCTACCCTATTTGTCTTAGGAGATAAGACAACACATTGGCTGAAGAACCTAGGGGTGATATGTACAACCTGGATGCAGTTCAAGAACTTATTTCTGAAGAAGTTCTACCCTTTTAGTAGGACTAACCAAATGAGAACAAAGATCGCCAGTTTCTCCCAGGGACTCAGTGAACCATTCCATGATGCCTGGGATAGGTTCAATGACCTAGTTCAGAAATGTACCTGCCACGACATTTCTAAGGCGATCTTAGTCCAGACCTTGTTATGTTGTTTAACCCCAGAGATGCAGGGTTTAGTCAGTGCCGCCTGTGGAGGAAGCTATCTGAACAAGAACGAGAACGTTGTATGGAAAATCCTAGAGCAGATGGCGGAAACCGGCAGGTCGCAGGCCACCATGGCCTATCAGTTGTCTCCCTCAATCTTATCCAATGAGACAACTAGGAGGACTGTAGCGGATCTGACAGAGGACCTCATCCCTAGCATGGGGATTATAGCTGACAAGTTAACTATGGTCAAGCAGATTCACAAGAGGGTCACTGACCTTGAGTCTCTCTCACTTCTACCAAAGCAAGTGGAGGAACTTACTGAGAAGGTAGCTAAGATGAAGCTACCTGCCCCTTCTGCACCACCCGCACCTGTGCATAGAGTCCATCTTGTACAGGAGCAGGCACCGGGGCCTCAGAGCGGCTGGGTGGAGGATCATACTTACACCCAGCAGGACCAGCATGCACCCCCACAAGTGGAGACCAGATACGAGGAGCCTCCGCAAGTGTTCGAGATCAACGGGTTGTGGTACAGCCGTGACCCCGTCAGCAGAGAGTCAGGGATGGGGAATTGTCAGCCTCACCGACCTGCCCCAGCTTACCAAGGAACCAGCTCCGTCCCCGCACCGCGCTTTGTTCAGTCCAGGTCCAAACAAGGGTACCAACCTCAGTAGCACCAGCAACAGCAGCGCACATTTCAGCAGGGCCCGGCACCGTCCCACCAGCAGCAACAGTATCGGCATGGCCAGCAGGGCCAGTACAGAACCTCGTCCGCAAGTCAACATCAAGCCCAGCCCACCTAATTGGAGTCCCTCACCTTGGCGATCCAGACCCTGTCTGATAGGGTCCAACAAATCCAAAATGACTATCTGGATATGAGAACCAATCTGAATCGTGTCTCTCGTACCTAGGATCAACAGATGGCGCCAAAGACCCCAATTCCCGCACAGGTTCAGGCCAACCCGAACAGCTTAACCCATGGCCAGAACTGACCTCGTGATCAGGTATATTATTCAGATAATTATTTATCTGAACATGAGATCCTTTCGTACGATAATGTGAATCATATGTCCCTCAGGAGCGGAAGGATCGTGACCATACCTGATCAGGCACAGGCACTGAAGGAAGGAGCTGCCAAGTCTCTACCTGAGGAGAACTTGGAGGAAGAAGAGGAGCAGCACCACCATCACCACCGGCAGAAGAAGAGGACTTCTGGGTCCTCCAAGCAGCAACCCCGCACCAGCAGAGAGTCCGACGGAACTGATGAAGAGCCCGCACCTCCATCTGAGGAGGACCTTCAAGAAGTTGTAGAAGACGCATCACCTGTTTCGCCTCAGCATTTTCCTTTTAGTCAGAGTTAGAGTCAGAGTCTGTTACAGAGTCCGAGTCTTGTACAGAACTCAGTTCCAGCTTTCAATGAAAACATTTCATTTTCAGAACATGAGTTGGAGTCAATAATCCCTTTCCCCCGAGCTCTCAAGGGTGGAAAGAAGAAAACTAAAAAATTCCAAAAAGATGACCTTGAGATGGCAGAGTTCTGCAACAAACACATCAAGGTCACAATCCCCTTTGACAAGTACGTGGAAATGACTCCTGTATTTCAAAAATACCTTAAGGTGAGATGCACACCTAATAGAGTTAGCAGGAAGACGAAAAGCCGTGTTGAGAAACACGTTCTATCAGTAGCCAAGACTTGTGCAATAAAGAAATCGTTTCCAAGGAAATGAAGAGACATGGGTGCACACTATGTAGTGAGTCATGTTGATGACATCGCGTTTGCACGCACTCTCTTAGACAACGGTCCCTCAATTAACTTAATGCATGCAGCCCTCTATGAGCGGCTTAATCTCGGACCTCTTAAGAAATCTAGAGCCCTCCTGCATTTCGCTGATAAATCAACCAAGAGGTCCCAAGGAGAATTAAGGAATGTCATGATCAAAGTCGGGGGCCAGGAATACATGGTGGACTTCACGGTCCTAGATATGAAAACCCCTCGTAATTGGAGAGACTCCAAGATCATCTTAGGCAGACCCTTCCTCAGGACAGCGTGGGCCTTGTTTGATTACAAGATCGGGAAGATCCAGTTACAAACTCCTGGCGGAGATGAGGAACTGGAGATGAAGCAGACCAGATGGCAGAGACAGGATTCCGAATCCAGCACCGAGTACTCTTCAACCGAAGCAGACTGCGATCATGTAGATATAGTTGGGCCATGGAAACAGAACCCAACAACACCGATGAATCCCTCCCCTCCGGAGATGATCCCGTGCATCAGTCAGTTTGCGAGGTCCTCAGAGACGAGTACAACTCAGAACCTGCATCTCCTTACATCTTCGATGACTTAGAGGCCTAGTTGGGCTTGTCAGTCCTTCCCTCTTTAGGACAATTGGAAGATGAGGATGATGAGTCGGACATGGCTATTGCCGATTGCATGGAGACCTTTGACGATCCGACTCCAGAGTCGAATAACTTGGTGGCAGCAATTACAGAGAAAGATCCAGCCACTTCCAACACCGAGCCAGATTCGATTGAGCCAGATTTCCTAGACGATCACACCGTACCTGAGCTCAAGCCTTTACCCACAACACTGAAATACGCCTTCCTTGCAGGTCAAGACAAGAAATTTCCGGTCATCATCAGTTCGCAATTGACCGAGGAGCAGGAATCTCGCTTGCTAGAGATCCTGGAGAAAAACCGCAAGGCGATAGGCTGGGGCATTTCCGATCTCCACGGGATAAATCCCGCTCTGTGTTCGCACCATATCTACTTGGAGAATGGAGCCAAACCCTCTCGTGAATTCCAACGTCGTTTGAATCCAAATTTAGGAGAGGTAGTAAAGAAGGAGATAGAGAAATGGTGCAACGCGGGGTTCATTTACCCCATCTCCAACTCTAAATGGGTGGCTCCGATCCATGTAGTCCCGAAAAATCGGGAATTCAGACGACCACCAACGAGGACGGAGAGGAGATCGTGACATGAGTGCCCACGTCGTGGCGCATCTGTGTGGATTACAGACGCCTGAATGCCGCGACGAAGAAGGATCATTTTCCCCTGCCATTCATTGATCAGATCCTAGAGAGACTAGCGGGGAAAGAGTTCTTCTGTTTCTTGGATTGGTTCTCGGGCTACAATCAAGTAGCCATAGCTCCGGAGGACCAGGAAAAGACCACATTCACATGTCCCTTTGGTACCTATGCCTTCCGGCGCATGCCCTTTGGGTTATGCAATGCTCCAGGTACTTTTCAAAGGTGCATGATTGTTGTATTCGCTGAAATGGTCGGTGAATTCCTGGAAGTCTTCATGGATGACTTCTCGGTCCATGGCGATTCCTTCAATTCTTGTCTTAAGAATCTGGACCGAGTCCTCAAACGATGTTGTGAGGTCAATCTGGTGCTCTCCTGGGAGAAAAGTCACTTCATGGTGACGGAGGGCATTGTGTTGGGGCACGTCATCTCCAAGAGAGGAATGGAGGTTGACCCTGCCAAGATGGATATGATCAGACGACTCCAGCCACTAACCAACGTCAAACAGTTACGGTCGTTCCTCGGGCATGTCGGATTTTATCGGAAATTCATCAAGGATTTTTCTAAGATTGCCCGACCACTAACTGAGCTTTTAGGCAAAGACATGGAGTTTTTTGTTGATCACAAATGTCTTGAGGCCTTTAAGATATTACAAGGAATGATTATGGACGCCCCGATCCTACAAGCCCCAGATTGGTCTCTACCTTTTGAGATCATGACGGATGCCTCAGAATTTGCTATTGGAGCTGTGTTAGGATAGAGAAGGGATGGCGTCCTGTTTGCAATTCACTATGCAAGCAAAGTGCTTGATACAGCTCAGCGTAACTATACAGTTACGGAAAAGGAGATGCTTGCAGTAGTGTTTGCCTTGGATAAGTTCAGATCTCATTTAATTGGATCCAACGTTATCGTGTTCACTGACCACACGACGCTACGATACTTGATGGAGAAAAAGTACGCGAAGGCGCGTCTTCTTCGGTGGATTTTACTTATCCAGGAGTTTGATTTGGACATCCGTGATTAACCTGGAAAGAGGAATGTAGTAGCCGATCATCTCTCTCGTCTCGAAGATCTTAATACTTCCGAGGATTCACCTATTCGAGACTCCTTCCCTGACGAGTTAATTTTTGTTGTCGACTCAATCCCATGGTATGCCAACATCGTGAACTACCTTGTCTCCAAGAAAGTTCCCGAAGGTTGGCCCAAATGCCACATTGACCGACTGAAGTCGGATGCTAGACACTACCATTGAAAGGATCCGATCCTTTTCTTCGAAGGACCCGGATTGTGTCTGGAGACGGTGTATTCCTCAGGAGGAATACCAAAGTGTCCATTTCTTTATGCCACAGCTTGGAGGCAAGAGAACACCACTCCGGGAAGAGGACCGCATGGAAGGCACTTCAGTGTGGCTTTTACTGGCCGCCTCTATTTCGCGATGCCATCACCTTTGCGAAGTCGTGCCCAGTATGCCAGAGAATGGAGGAACCGTTGGTTCCAAGGATGAAATGCCGATGCAGCCTGTCATCATTTGTGATGTCTTTGACACCTGGGCATCGATTTCATGGGTACATTCCCTGTTAGCCACGGACTCGAGTACATCCTTCTGGTGGTAGATTATCTATCCAGGTGGGTGGAGGTTATCCCGACCCGAGCCGCAGACAGCAGGACTATCTGTAAATTCATCATAGAACATCATCTCTAGGTTCGGGATCCCCAAAATGATGATATCAGACGGGGGTAGCCACTTTGTAAATCGGGAGGTGAAGAAACTCCTGAAGGACTACAACATCGAACACCGTGTCGCGAGTCCTTACCACCTACAGACCAATGGTACGGCTGAAGTGTCGAATAGGGAGGTGAAAACTATATTGCAATAGCTTGTCCGCCCAGATAGGAAGGACGGGTCTCAGATCTTGGATCAGGTCCTATGGGCGTATAGGACAGCTACAAGACACTGTTAGGAACCTCCCCATTCCGAATGGTATTCGGAAAGCCCATGCCATTTGCCCGCAGAACTAGTGCATAAATCAGAATGGGCAATCAAGAAGGTCAACTGAAACACACACCTTGGGCAGAAGCAGAGAGAATGGATCTGAATGAGCTTGTAGAAGTCAGAAACCGCACATATGACAACAGTTTGGTGTACAAGGACAAGTTGAAGCATTGGCATGATAGATATATCAGACGAAAGACCTTTGTTCCTGGACAGAAGGTATGGTTGTTTAATGCTTGGCTGAAGATCTTCCTAGGCAAGTTGAAGTCCAAGTGGACAGGCCCATTTGTCGTCTATATGGTTCATGATAGTGGATGTGTCGAGATCTCAGATCTCGCAGATGATGCCCCGACATTCCTAGTGAATGGACAACTGTTGAAGCACTTTGTCGAATCCAATGAGCTGTTAGTCCATGGTGAGGAGATTGTATTCATGTGCGAGACATATTCAGCAGATACACCTCGAGCGCGTATGAGACCTTGCAGCAGTGAGCTCTAGCCATCAGCAGCATCTTGGAAGATTCAGACCGATTCACTTGTATATATCATCATTCCTGTACATTCTGTCCTTTTCCCCCGCGACTCAAGTAACCCATCCCCGCCTCATTAATCACTATCTTGGACTATACTTAGGATGACCAGATCCTAAGTATAGGGGGCATGAGCCACCTGAGTCTGTTCACTGTACATCCTCCAGATCACATCGGTTCTCACACTCACTCCTGTCCTATACTTAGGCTGATCAGAGCCTAAGTATAGGGGGGACCGATGCCCGTCGTGTATATACTCCTCCATTTCCCCTCTTAACCTCGCCCGCCCCATTTTTTGATCTTCTTCTACACTTAGGCTGCCAGAGCCGGAGCGATTTCTATACATTTTTGTTATTTTAGCTCTCCTACGCTTATCACGAGCTATGTCTTTTTTCATCGCTTTTCGTGCTCTGAGGACATAGCACACGCTATGTATAGGGGGCGTGTATATATTACATATATACTTTACCCATAGCTCATACTTTCACGTATTTCGTGTACTTTTGTATATATTATGCAATAATTACGGGTGGGTAAAAATTGAAAAAAATTGTATACTTGTATATTGTATAACACTTGTAAATCTGTATAACACTTATAAACTCTTGTAAATTATTGTAACATAGGAGGTATACCTAAGTTAAAAAAACAAAAAAAACAAAAAAAAAGAGGCTTCTTATTTACTCTTGCATATCATCCTTGCATTCAAAAGAGAGAGAGAAGAGAGAAAGAGTCTTACATTTACATTCATCTACATAGCATGTCATATGCATCTCATCTGCATATCTTGCATATGCAAAGTGAAAAGCTAGTGGGTTCTGAACCAAGTTATGAGTAGATATTGAGGATGGACTCGATTTGACCTTAATCCCACCTAATTTCAAAGGAACCTTATAGGAGCTGGAGTTAGATTTTTCAGGTCAAGTGACTTAATTCTTTGAGTCCGCAAGTCTATGTTCACATGTCATCTTGATTACTCTAAGTAGAATATCTCGTGCACACGCATGATTCTTTTAGATAATGACCTAACTTGGACAAGCACAATGCACGTAGCTCTTCATTGATGAGGTGGTGAGGAGGTAGAATCCTTTAGCTTGGAGTAGCACACGGGTGGAAACATCCGTCCTCCTCTAGGGAGGGTAGTGCATCTCAACCTAGTCTGGTGATGTTGACATCTAAGGACGGGATGTTGTGGGTTGCAATAATGCTTCAAAAGAGGGGATAGTCTACTGGCTCAAGAGAAAAACTCCTGATGTACATGCTGCACCTTGTATATAGTTCAAACAAAAGAGAAAAAATGAAAAAAATGCAAAAACTCAAAAAAATCAGACAGGTCCAAGTGAAAATAAAATACATGTCGGAGTATGTATATTAGCAAAGAAAATGCAGCTGGATGACTTGGCTACACTGGTCAGGCATCCCGGGATAGGTAGCGACACTGGCTACCATCCATTCTTTTCTCTACCCTCCTCTTGAGCTGGTCGCACTTGAACTTAGAAGGGAATACCCCACTCCTCGAGGAAAGAGTTACTGGACCGGGTTATTGAGTTGCCTTGTTAGAGGAGGCTGGTTCTGAGCCATTTCTGATGTGGAGAGCTATTTTACACTTACACAGTACAAGTAAGAATCATAGTCATCAGAATTTTGCGTCTGAGGATTTGTTCTGACCTGACTGTTGAGGCGTCTTGATAGAAGACTTGTGGAACTTGAAGTCTGTTTGGTCTTAAATTCAGACCCCAATAAGATTCCGCTACGTATTAATCCAAAGGTAGAGTCAATCTCCATTTTCAACTTTTGTTCATGACCTTGGTATGGAACCCAAAATCATTTCACTCTTGCATTTCATTTAGTTGCTCGGGGACGAGCGAGGTTTATGTATAAGGGGGGTGATGAATCTGTGATTCATGACTCTAAAAGTTGAAAATAGAGCTTTGTTCCCGAGTAATTAGCTACATATTTCACTTATAATGCATAATTAGCATTTATGCATGCATTGATACCATCTGCATTTTAGCATTCATATTGCATAAATAAGAAGCCAAATTCATCTGCAAAAATCACCTGTAAATTCTCCATATTTCATCTATTTGTATATGTTTTATACTATCTTCGAATCCAATAAAACCAACTCCATAGTGTATATATTACTAACACTAATTAAAGAAAAATATCAAAAAATATTAACTTGTAAAATTGACCGATAAAACCCCAATCCAAATTTGAGACTAGGAGCCTTAAATTGCACACATATTCTCTCTCATACAGCCTCCGAATTAGGTCTACTCACTTTTTAAAGTAATATACATCAAATACCTTCAAAACAAGACCAATTTCATTAAAATCGGAGCTCGTATGCAAAACTTGGGTTGTGGGCCCCTTTTGTATATTGTACAAATAGACCTTTTTGCCCTGCATTTTATCGTTTTATTATCTTAATTATTAAAAATCCAAAAAAAAATTAGATTATTGTGTAAATAATCTCCTTTCTATAATTTTTTTATTTTTGTTTTTTATTTA